>JADRCD010162156.1:0-13893 GCA_019843815.1 Montemys delectorum
CATCAACCTATCAGGTAGTTCACATCCTTAAAGAGATTCTCTCTCCCAGCATCTACCAAATGCTAATTATTCCACAGCTTGTAGTGCAAATTTACTGACTTTCTCCAGACTAGCCTAGGATTGTGCCAAACTTGGGCTTACATATGTCTTAAGCTGTCATAATTAGGATAACTTTGTGTGTATATATATCCCCACTTATTTCCAGAAAATATTGTTTCCTTGATATCGTCACCCACCTCTGTCTCTATAATTTTTCAATTCACTTTTCAGAGAAGACTAATGAGCTTCAATGAGAGTAGTATTATGTGTCCCAATTGCAGTTGAGCATTCTGCACTTATTGTCTGGACAATAACCAGTAGCTAGGCATCCCTGTACCTATCTACTTAAATAAGCTTACCTAAACTGAATTAAGAGATGGTGTGAAATATTGTTTTAGGAATAAGTTATAACATTCTTTTTAACAACTTTCCACTTTTCAGAATGCTAACACTAAGCTCTCCCCTATGAGGTATATCATATTTAGTTACATGATACAATGTGCATTGGTGATACATCTGTCTTTGAAACATTTTTTTTTCTCCTGTAATTAATCCCTCATCTACATTTCTTTTTAATAATTTCCATAAAACGCCTTGATTCATGATGTTGGATTTGGATTACACCATTGCTTAATCTATTGTTCATTCTCTATCTGAGATAGGTATATATATATACATATATATATACATATATACATATATATACATATTATCCTAGGATTAGTATCATAATATATCACTATATGGAAGTACTGCAGCAAGAATGACGGGGCCACCTCTATGTAAATGCTTGGGCCACGCAGCCAAAAAAGCATCTCCTGCAGAAGACTAATTGAGGACTGCCTGAGAGACCAACCATTGCTGTCACAGACAATGCCAGCCAATCAATTGGGAACTGCTGTTTAGAACAGAACGCTTCTCCCCCCCGCCCCCGCCCAATGCCAGGCAGTGGTGGCACACTCCTTTAATCCCAGTACTTGGGACACAGAGGCAGGTGGATTTCTGAGTTCGAGGCCAGCCTGCCTGGTCAACAGTGAGTTCCAGGACAGCCAGGGCTACACAGAGAAACCCTGTCTTGAAATGCCACCCCCTCCCCAAAAAAGAACACCCTCTTAGAAGTAGGGGGAGGGAAAGGGATAGGTGGTTTTCTTGGGTGGAGGGAAAACAGAGAAAGGGGATAACATTTGAAATGTAAATTAAGAAAATATCCAAGAAAAAAGAAAAAAGAAAAGAAAAAGAAAAGATGCTTTCTTGGGGTCAGTGGGACATAGATGGAGGGTATTAAAGAAACTTCCAGCAGTGTTCAGAGGAGCTTGCTGTGATATTTCTCATCAGCTTCCTGCCCCTGAAGTATGTCCTTGACCCCATGTCACCTCACCTCCAACCCCCAAGGTCAGGTAGGGTTAGGTGGTGAGTAGTCCAGGGCACAGGAAGCAAAGTACTGCTTGGGATTCATGAATTGGGGTTCACTAAGACTTGTTTAGATATAGATAAATGTTAACATTTCATCAGTGATGTCCACAGCCAAGTGGAAACAGAATTTTAGAGGCTGTTAACTATTCATATAGAGGGCAAATGTATATAATTAGGTATTTTATTTTATTGTGTTCTAAGTTATTTATATTCTGTCCCTGAAAATAACTTGAAAATCAACATCTTGCACTTAATAAAAATGTTTATCATGATCTTTAATGTTTATTATGCAACTTCAGGTATAACTTTTTAATTGAAAATAGATTGTTTTCTTATATAATACATATTGACCTCAGTTTTCCCTCACTCCATTCCTCTCAGTTCTTCCTGTCAATTACCATCTACCAAGGATCCATATCCCCTTCTATTTCCATTCAGAAAAAAAGGATGCTTCCAAGAGACAACAAAACACAACAAAACAAAACATAATAAGACAAAGCAAAAACCATCATACTGAGGCTGAACAAGGCAACAGAACAGGAGGAAGAGAAATCCAAAATCAGGGAAGAGTCAAATACACAGCACTCCCACAGTTAGGAGTCCCACAATGAATAAATAAATAAATAAATAAATAAATAAATAAATAAATAGATAGATAGATAGATAGATAGATAGATAGATAATAAATAAATAAATAACAGCCACAAAATATTCAATGAAGACCTGGAGCAGACTAATCCTGTTCCCATACCTGAAGCATCCATCTCTGTGAGACCATAGGTACCCTGCTTAGTTGATTCCTGGTGACCTTCATCTATTCTGACTTCTGAAATATTTTATGCCCCCTCTTATACTCAGTTTCCCAAGATCTAAGAAGAGGGACCCAATGGAGATCTCCAATTGACATTATCTCTCTACATATTGTCTGGTTGTAGGACTCTGCAGTTCTTCCTGCCTACTGACAGAGGAAATTTCTATGATGAAACAAGACAAGGCACTTATCTATATATACAGTAGTATATCATTGTTCATTTATGGTATTTTATTATCTCTTTCTTCTTTACTTCTTCCTTCCTTCCTTCCTTCCTTCCTTCCTTCCTTCCTTCTTTCCTTCCTTCCTTCCTGCCTGCCTGCCTGCCTTTCTTTTTCATATAAGCTAGTCATGGTTGGTTCTACCCAAGACCTCTGGGCTATCCAATCTTTGCTTACTGGCCATCCAAGCAGTGTTTCTGAAGTTAAATGAGACATTACTTGGCCACTTCCAAAAGTTCTACACCATTATTGTCCCAACACATCTTGAGGACAAGACAGATTGTGGGTCAAAGTTTTTGTGGCTGAGTTATTGTTCACATTTCTGTTTTCATAGCCTACAGAGTACCTTCTAATAACAAAGAGATTAGAACATAGAGGCAAATGCTGCAGGCAAGCATGAACTTGACTTTTCCACTTTCAGCGAACTGTGTCTATGTTGTCTAATGAGGCCACACTGTCAGTTTGCCTAAAGAAACTTTCCTTCCTAGCATCAGCCTGGGATGTTTGGCTATATCTAGAAAAAGCCCTTGGGCAAAAGTCAACTGAGGGCAATCCAGATCCACCACTAGCAGCCTTTCCATCCTACAATAGACTGCTAGTTCAGACTCCATAATTCCTATTACTACAAGTCTTAAGTAGAATCACCTCCATAAATTCTAGGAATACTCTACTAACATGTTACACATATCTCCCAAGTACCCTCCAATATCTCTCCCCATACTCTATCCCTTCATCTCACTCCCTACCTACTCTCATGCATTTCCAGCACAGAACCCTTCCCCAGTCCACCCACAAAATCAATTCTATTTCCCTTTCCAAATAAGATCCCAATGCTCCCACTGGAGCTCTCTTTAACTAACTTCTTTTGCTATAAGAATTTTCACTTGCTTGTTGTTTACTTAATAACTTATTCAAAACATAGTTGTCTCTTTGGTCTGGGTTATTGTACTCTGGATGATGGTCTTCTAGTACCATTAATTTCCTTGCAAACTTTATGATAGCATATTTTAACAGCTTATGGTACTACATTATGTAAATTTACTATGTGTTTTTATATATTTGTTGGTATAGAGACATCTAGATTGTTTCTAATTTCTGAATATTATAAATTAAACTGAAATAAAGAGAGTTGAGTAAACATTCTTGTGGTAGGATAGAGTATCTTTTGAGTATATACTCAAGAGCTGGGTCCAGAAGAGGATTGATTCCCAATTTTTTAAAGAACTGATATATTACTTTCTATAGTGCCTGTGGAAATTTTCACTTCCACCAGCAATGAATGAATGCTTGCCTTGTTACACATCCTCACTTACACTTCAAATCGGCAAGCAAGCTTTCAGGTGTGACAAGTGGAATCCACTGGAGTGATAAGTGGGAGTGGCACACTGGTACAGGTGCTGCCACCACTGCTGTTATTGCCACTGCCACTGCCATTGCCACTGCCTCTGCTCCTGGCAGTGGTGTTGCCTATGTAATGGGATATCAGCTGCCTGCTCTGTGCAGTCACTCAAATGTCTTCCCTTCTCTTCTATGAGCTGTAACATTTTCAGCCTTCCTGGCAGAACTGAGATTCATGAACCAATTCATCATAGTTTTACTTTTCGTTTTGGGTGGATTGAGGATGGATGAGTGGATTTAGGCTTCACTATGTTCAGGGACTTCCTACTGAAAATCGAACCATGCATATATCAAAGATAAGACTGAAGTTTTTTAGCACCTTCTTAATTTTCATAACTGTTACAAGATACATTGATTTTACTTACAAGACACAACTAAGAGAATATATGGTTAATGGCTATCTAAATTGAGAAGACCATACTTGGCAGTGTGGATGCTGGAAAGGTGTGAATATCTTAAAGCATGCAGTGAAGAGACCAACATGAGTTTTTATCCAATAATTCTGTGTCAGACACATTTTAAAGCATTCACATAATGTATAGTTTATTGAATTACTTACCATTTTGTCCTAAACTACTGTCATCAAGTGAAAATATGGTTTTCTATATATACTCTGAACATGAGTAAATGTTCTTGTTCAGTTTTGACTTTATCACTATAAGAGAGGTACAATATTCAGTTTTTTCTTTACTATTCTCACATACATACTGATTGCTGCCTCATATACCTGCACTCATGCCAGTCCTACTCATACATCCTCTCTCTGGAAAATCTACTAATCCTTTGTATCCCTTCAGGAATAACAAGGCTTCCCAGTGACATCATCTGGACATGACAAAGCAAGATGCAGTAAGACAAAATAAATTCAAACATCAAGGCTGCATGAGGCAACCCACCCAGTAGGAGGAAAAGAGTCCTGTGAGCAGGCAAAAGTGTCAGAGACACCCAAACCATCACCATTAGGAGTCCACCAAAACCCCATGCAGAGGCCGAGAGCATCTCCATGCTGGCTCTGTAGTTGTCACTTCAGCTGCTGGGAGCCCTGCTTAGTTGATTCAGTAGTCTGTGTCTTCCTGGTACCCTCAACCCTCTACAATCTGTCCTCCTCCTTTACTGTGGGATTTCCTAAGCTTTGCTTATAGTTGTCCCTGAGTCTCTGCATCTGCTCTGATAGGCTGCTGGAGGAGTTCTCTCTTATGAGTATGGGCTATACACTGCTTCATGAGTATAGCAGAATGCCACTAGGAATCATTTCACTGACAATTTTTTGGTCAGTTGTGTTTAGTTCTATGTTATGATCTTTGAGCCATCCAGCTTCCAGATCCTGAATATCTAGGCAGTGTCAGGTATAAGTTTCCTCTCATGGATTGGGTAGCAAATTAGACCAGCCATTCATTGGCCACTCCCACAAACTTCAAATCATACTTGTTGCTGTGAATATTGCAGTCAGGACAGATTGTGAGTTGTAGGTTTTGTGGCTGGGTTGGTGTTACAGTCCCTCCATTAGAAGCCTAGCTTGTTACAAAAGATGGCTAATTCAAGCTCTATATTCTCTATTACTAGTAGTCCTTGTTAGGGTCATCCTCATATGTTCAGTAATTTTCCACATCATCTTCTAAATGCCCATCTACTCCTGTTGTCTCTCCCTGTACTTTCACCCTTTAACCCTCCAATCTCCCCCATGATTTCTGCTGTTTCATCCTCACTCATGCTGTCTACCCAGAAAATCTATTCTATTTCACCTTCCTTGAAAGATACATGTGTTAGCCCTTACATCTCTTCTCTTTATCTTTATTTTCTGGGTTTGCAGATTATAATCAAACTAAACTTTACATAATAATATTCAATGACAAGAGAGTACATATTATGTTTGTCATTCTGAGTAGCCTCACTCAGGGACATCTTTTTCCTTGTTATATCTACTTGCTTGGAATATTCATAAGGCTTTTTCCCCTACTAGCTGAGTAATATGTTGCTGTGTATTTACACATATTTTCTTTATTCATTCTCCTGTTGAAGGACCTCCTGGCTTTTTCCAGTTTCTGGCTATTATGAATGAAGATACTAAAAACATAGTTGAGTGAGTGTCGTTATGGAAGATGGGACATTGTTTTGGTATATGCCCAAGAGTTGTATAACTGGATCTTAACATAAATTGTTTTCCAGTTTTTGAGGAAAAGCCATGTTGATTTCCATAGTGGATGAACAAGAACTCATTCTTAACAACAATGGTGAATTGCTCCCTTTGCTCTATATCTTCATCAAAATGAGCTGTCATTTGTGTTATTGAAATGTTGACCACTTCTTTCACTATTTCTCAGCATTTGAGATTTATCTGTGATATTCTCTGCTTAAATCTCAACTCCATTTTAAAAAATTAATGAACGTACTGATTTAATTATATCCTGCTCCCCACTTTCTCTCCTCCTCACCTCTATTCCTCTCCCCTCTAATCCTCCAGTCCTCCCTTTATCCTCAGAAAAGGGGATGCCCCCCATGGTCGTCAGCTCCGCTCACCTTGATATATCAAATTGCAGTAGTCCTAGGTACTGTTACTATTGAGTATAGACAGACAAGGCAGCCCAGACAGTCGAAAGATATCCAAATGCAGGCAGCACAGTCAGAGACAGCTCCTCCCCCTGCTTTAAGTATTCCAGATGAGGACCAAGTTGCATATGTGCTGTGAACCTTGCATACTCTCCACTTTGGTGGTTGAGTCTCTGTGCATCCCTCTCTGCCCAGGTTAGTTGATTCTGTAGGTTTTCTTGTGGTGTCCTTGACCTGTCTGGATCCTTTAATCCTTCCTCTCCCTCTTCCACAGGATTCTCCAATCTGCATTTAATGTTTGGCTGTGGGTTTCTGCATCTGTTACCATCCATTGCTGGGAGAAGCATCTTAGAAGACAGTTATGATAGATGCTTGTCTGGAAGGATAGAGCAATATCGTTAATAGTACCATGGTTGGGCTTCTTTTAAGGCATGGGTGTCAAGGAGGGCCAGTCATTTGTTGGCCATTCCCTTAACTTCTGTTCCATTGTTACCCCTGCACATCTTATAGCCAAGATACATTATGGGTCTAAGTTTTTGTAGGTGGATTTATTTCCCAACCCCTCAATTGAAGGTGTTCTTTTGTTACAGAACATGGCTATTTCAGGTTCCATATCCCCTATTGCTAAGTATCTCAGCTAGGGTCTTCTTCATAAATTCCTGGAAATGTTCATTGTCCTATTTTCTAGCTTGTTTCAGAGATGCCTCCATTCATTTTAGTTCTTTCTCCTAGTACCTTCTCCCTGTGTCCTCTGCTAGCTTGATCCTACCTGGCCCCTCCCACATTCCCCACACAGTTCCATCTATCCCACTGTCTTTCATATCATCTTTTCTCAGTGAGATCCAAGCATTCACACCTTGGGCTTTCTTTTATAGTTCATTTTTTATTAGATTATTTGGTTATTGTCTAGTTTCTTCAACTCTTTAAATTTTTTGAATAGTAACTATCTATTGATTGTGAAGTTGATGAAAACACTTCCCCATTCTGTAGGATTCTGTGTTTTCCTATTTTCAGTATCTTTCCCTTATAGAATCCACTCAGTTTAATGATGTCCAGTTTATTAATTATTGATCTTAGTACTTGTCCTATGGGTGTTCTATTTATAAAATTGACTTCTGCACTGATGTGTTCAAGGCTTCTTTCTATTCTATGATGTTCAGTATGTCTGGTTTTATTTTGAGGTTTTGATTCACTTGTACTTAAGTTTTGTGTACGATGACAAATATGGATATATTTACATTCTTCTATCTGCAGAAATTCAGTTCAATCAGCACCATTTTTTGAAGATGCTGTCTTTTTTCCATTGTGTCATTCTGGCTTCTTCATAAAAAAGCAAGTGTCTATATGTGTGTGGATTTATTTCTGCATCTTCAGTTCAATTCCATTGATTAATGTGACTTTTTATGCTTATGAAATAATCATTTTTGGCATGTTTTTAATATTTCTGCAAAAAGACTTCAGTGGTATATATAAAAAAAGAATATTAGGAGAGGATGGTGAGCTAGCTCAGTGGGTAAGAGCACTGACTGCTCTTCCAAAGGTCCTGAGTTCAAATTCCAGCAACCACACAGTGGCTCACAACCACCCATAATGAGATCTGACTCCCTCTTCTGGTGTGTCTGAAAACACTTACAGTGTACTTATTTATAATAATAAATAAATCTTAAAAAGAATATTAGTTATCAATGTGCATCTAATGAAGAATAAAAAACATTACTTAGGCAATCAAATATAAAATGTCAAAATTAGTATTTAATATAAAGAGAGTAACATAGATACATCATTAAATCACTGGAAATAAAAGATGACCTATTTATTCTAGTTATAAAAGACTTATAATTATTTTGTCACCATCCTTTCAACACTTTGATTTCAAGTTCAGGAGGTTAAGCAATCTCAGCTCTCATCACAAAATTCACTGTTAAAAAACACATAGTCATTCGACATCTCCTGGATCCTTTATTCCTGATTAAAATAATTTTTGTTTTTAAATTTTGGATGCAGATTCAGATCTTGGCTTCTTTCCAAAGAGAGATGATAAAAAATTTTCCATCATATTATGTATTGTACATGAAAATATTACACGATCATCTATGTGATGTACAGAAAAACTGTAAAGTGATTCATAGAAATAATGTTGGAGTGGAAAAGTGAGTGACCTAATTAATATAGTTTTTAATCACCTTTCATGTCAGATTTCATGATGATTTATCAGGTCCCATATGCAAGATCAGAGAAAATTCCATCACATTGTATTATGCCCATGAGTGTATAATGTAGGTTGAGAGTACATTTCTCTTCATTAGCTTAGCTCAGAGCACAGTTAGATTTCCTCTCTTTGAATTTTCACTTGCATGTATTTCCACCATAGAATCCCCTTCCTAGGCATAGACCCTCACTTTGCTTGTGTTGCCTACATGTGGAAATACATGGAGCTCACATGGCTCCTCTTTGAAGAACCTTTAGCTCAGAGTACAAAAGAGATAGGTCTCTAACCAGGCTGGAGGATAGGGAGGCCGCACGAGCCTGAGATATAGGCCTGTGACTGTGTCCTCTCCTTTATCCAGAACCACCATTTTGCAGTTTTCATTTCATCTGGGGATGCAAGGTCAGCTCTGACTTTTGAAGTCAAGAACTTTTCTGAAACATCTCCAGCTTCTAATTAATATAAGCAAATAATGAGTTTAGTAAAACTGACAAATGCCACCCAATCTACCATATATATATATATATATATATATATATATATATATATATATATGGCATTGAGATTACAAAGGTCTTCTGTGTGAATGTTTTACAGAAAAGTATCTGTCTTTCACTAGACTCCAAGCCATGCTCTGTCAATATACCTGAAATCAAGTTACTCATCAGTTTTCAGAGCTATGGCTGCACAACCTTTGAGCACAGAATAGGACAAAGTCATTAAGGAATATAGGGATGTCTACTTAATAATGGGTGAAAGGAATACACAAAGCTACACTAGAAGCTACTAATCTTATTTGCACAATGGAATGAAAATTAAGTGAGAAAATATGATATGCAATCTATCTAGGAATGGTTACAGATATCAGCTCAGTCATAGTAAGGATTCATAACTGTACCTTATTCCTAAAAGACAGGTCTTCATTATTTAAAACATCTGTCCTTTTCTTTGTTTTAATCATTTATTTTTTATTTACATTTATGTATATGTGTATATATGTATATTTAAACCACATCTGTGTTGGTATTTAGTGGGCCAGAAAAGGAATTGAATCTCCTGGAGTAATGTTTATAGGCAGTTAAGTGTCTCATCTGAGTGCTCAAAATTCAACTCTGGTCTTATGGAAGAGCATCATGTACTCTAAACTACTATTCTATCTCCAGACTCTTTTGTTTAAATATCACATAAGCTAGAAGTCCTTCTCTATGTTAAAGTTTGAAACTGTTCCAAATTATTTTCACGTATTTGTTTCAAAAACAAATTTCACTCACAGTTTTGGGAATTTGAACACTTGATACCCAGTTGGTAATGGCTTTTGGAAATTCTTAGAAAATGCAATTTTGCTGAAGGAAGGTTATCACTCAGGGAATTTTTATGGTTTGTAATCTTACCCTATTTCCATTTTTTCCTTAGTGCTCATGATTCAAAAAGAAGTCTCCAAGCTTTCCACTCCAGCTGGTGGAGTTTGCTGCCTTGCTTTCAGCCATGGTAGACTCTAATTACTATAGAACTGGATACAAATAAATTGATATTATCTGCAATGGTCATGGTATTTTGTTACATAAATAGAAAAGTAACTAATAAAAAGTGAAATTATTATTGTAAAAAAACCGATCATGATTGGAAGGATAAGGCTTGTTGTTTCAAGAACTACATTGAAGACTGGTAACATTGTAGAGTGCAATAAACAGAACATAATAGATCATTTTATTAGTATCCTGGGATAGCTCAGAGCTTAGGTGCATAGACTTGCTTCTTTAAGCCATCTGTGCAGATTGGATTAACGTCTTCACTCTTATCAACCTATTCTTGAGCCCTAGTAAACCAGTGTGAAGTCATGCAGCTCTGCATGTCATAGTCAGTAATATACAATGGTGAAAAATTTATAACTATGTAATTTAACTTTTGGAATTTTCTTGCACTATTTCTGACAAGATGATGTATGGCCAGTACACATCACATGATGGCTTTAACACTTTTGTTACAGTGTATTAACTCTAAGAAATAAAATGCTATTGAGGGAGAAGACTGATGGTAGGGGTAGACTATGCAACACAATTTCTTGCTGACAAAACCTCAGTCTTAACCTTTTACATACTCTTCACCTTTCACAGTAATCTCTGCTCCAAGCATTGGCTCTTTCCTATGTCTCTTCTTCCACTGCCTCTTTTCCAGCAAGAAGATTAGAATTTATGTAACTAATCTTACAAGCTGATATATGAGTCAAATCACTAGAGTTGGTGCCAGGCTCTATTGCATGTGTTCCAGTGAAGGGATAAGACTTGTTTCTGGAGCTACCTCAGAAGATAATTTTATAGATGCAACTTGTCAAGTGTCCTGTGCAATGGAATCAAGCGCCTGTTGAATAAACTGTTCAATCCACCTAATCCCCCTCCTTACCCATATCATCTTTAGAAACACAAATACTTCCATAATTTGTTACAAGTACCTGACCCTTCCCATTTATGGTGTGATCTCCATTCTGTAAACTTATGAGATGCTCCTTCATTTCTCTATTCACCAGAAACTTTTAAATCCTGATGCTTCTGATGCTGTAACTGCCACAGGGATAAAAAGCTCCAGGTTATTATGTCTCTTCAGAAAATATTCAGCCTGTGCACACAAGGTAAGCAAGGTGAATAAGAGAATATTTTGGAACAAAATTATCAGCCTCGACAAGATAAACACCTTGATTACCCAGCTGTAAAGGGGATAATCTACAATGTAGAGATTACAATTCTACACACCTTGATTGCTCAGCTGTAAAGGGATAATCTGCAATGTAGAGATTACAATTCTACACACCTTGATTACCCAGCTGTAAAGGGATAATCTGCAATGTAGAGATTACAATTCTACACATTTGCAGGCTTGCATATGCATAGCTTCCTGTAATAACAACATGAAGACTTACCAGGACCGTTATTTACGAACCAACTATAAACTTTGTGTAAATTGTTATGCATCCTTCCCTCAGCCTCTGGGAGACTGAAATTCTAAGTGATTATACCTGGTCTTGTCTTGGTTGCTTCCCTGCATTCTGCTGCACTTTCTCTTTCTCAGCAGTGTTTCATGGCCATGATTTGCCTGGAAAAGGTAAAGATTTGTTCTGTGACCCTATGAGGAGTGGCCATAGAGATTTCTGGCTAAAATATGTTTCTAGTTCTTGGTAACTGAATCTGAAGCATGAGAATGGACTTGGGATAAGTGGGTCCACTGGAGGGAGAAAATCAGAAAATTTAGGAACTAAGGAAATTCAGAGGTAAACCTCACCAACAGAAAATAAGAAATGGAAAAGAGAAAATGAAATAGATTTTTAAAAACATGATAAATCTAAGAAAAAACTTAAGGAACAAAATATCTAGGAAATGTGGAACACTAATAAAATTAAAAATATAAAAATAGTAGGAATATTTAATGGAAAAGAAATTCAGGTTAAAACCAGAGAAGGTATTTTTAACAAAATCATAGAAGAAAATTTTCTTTACTGGGAGATAGAGATGTTTATCAAATTAA
Organism: Montemys delectorum; assembly: GCA_019843815.1. Taxonomy (NCBI): domain Eukaryota; kingdom Metazoa; phylum Chordata; class Mammalia; order Rodentia; family Muridae; genus Montemys; species Montemys delectorum. The sequence continues at coordinate 12,152 of JADRCD010162156.1, forward strand.
AACACATACAAAAAAATAGACTGGACCAAAAGAGAAACTCTCATCATGCATAATAATCAAAACACTCAATGACAAGAATACTAAAATCTGAAAATGAAAAAGAACAAATAACATATAAAGGCAGACGTTCTAGAATTACACCTGGCTTCTCAATGAAGCTTCTAAAAGCCAGAATACCCTGAAGAGTTTTTCTTCTTTAAGGCATATGGATCTCAGCTAATACTAACATGCTCAGGAGAATGTTCAGTCATAAGGATTAAGAAAAGATAATCCATGATAAAAGCAAATTAAAGCATTCATCCACAGAATACACTAGAAAAAACAATTCAGTCTGAACAGGTTAGTTACACTTATTCCAAGTTAACATAAGGAATTATAAACCCAGACTTGAAGATGAAAGGAAGGATGAAAATACACATTACACAACAACAAAACAAAAGCAATCAATAAACAATGTTCATTAATAATTCTCAAAAACAATGATCTCAAATCCCAAATCAAAAGACACAGACTGACTGAAAGAAGAATAATCCAGAGACTGTTCCACCTGGTAATCCTTCCCATATTCAATCACCAAACCCAGACACTATGGTGGATGCCAGCAAGTGCTGCCTGACAGGAGCCTGATATAGCTGTCTCCTGAGAGGCTCTGACAGTGCTCAACTAAGACAGAAGTAGAGGCTCACAGCCATCCATTGGACTGAGCACAGGGTCCCCAATGAAGGAGCTAGAGAAAGAATCCAAGGTGCTGAAGGGTTTGTAATCTCTTAGGATGAACAACAATATGAACTAGCTAGTACCCTCAGAGCTCCCAGGAACTAAACCACCAACCAAGGAGTACACATGGTGGGACTCATGTAGCAGAGGATGACCTAGTAAGTCATCAATGGGAGGAGAGGCCCTTGATCCTATGATGGTTCTATGCCCCAGTGTAGGAGAATGCCAGGGCCAGGAAGCAGGAGAGGGTGAGTTGGTGAGCAGCGGGAGGGGGCAGGGAACAGGGTTTGTTTTTCTTTGTCTATTTTTTGTTTGTTTTTGTTTTTTTTTCCAGAGGGGAAACCGAGAAAGGAGACATCATTTGAAATGTAAATAAAGAAAATATCTAATAAAAAAGACACATTCTAACAGAGTCTATATGGGGGCATAAAGAATCCATCCTTCTACTGCTGAGAAACATACTTTACCATCAAGAGCAGGTATCACCTAAGAGTGAAATGATGAAAAATACTATTCAGTCCAATTGACTTATACAAGTACATAAAGCCATTTTAATATTTGTCAGACAAAATAGACTTCAAGACAAAACAAATCAGGATTGGGAATGATACTAATTATTCACAAAAAGGAAAATTCCATCAAAAGTTTACAACAATATCCACAAAGAGGATATTCCAATATATTTTAAGTGCCCTCAAACTGCATAAAAGAAGCACTGTTAGCATTTTATCTAAGCTCTGCTCCACAGTCACCTGGCAACAGCCAGGTATGCTCCACCCCACAGGTAGGCCTGACTCACTATAAAAGTGACTGCTTGTTCCCTCCTGTCTCTCTTGCTCTTGCTTTCCTGCTCCTGCTCTGTCTGTCCTCTAGTCCCTTTCCACCTTGCTCTCCACATGTTCATGGGCAGCCTCTACTTCTCTCCCCTCTCCTCCCCTCCCCTCTTCTTCTTCTTCTTCTTCTTCTTCTTCTTCTTCTTCTTCTTCTTCTTCTTCTTCTTCTTCTTCTTCTTCCTCCTCCTCCTC
>JADRCD010162164.1:0-25376 GCA_019843815.1 Montemys delectorum
GAGGTTTTGTAACCATGACTGAAACTTTACTACTTGTAGAGTGCATTTATGGCTATTGAACAACATTTAAATTCCTGTTACAGTTAGGATATTTATAGTATAAAATGTGCATACTACTTATTAATTTAGTTTTTTTAGAGGATCTCACATATCCTTGGCTGGTCTTGAACTTGCTATGTAGCTGAGGATGACCTTGAAGCCTGATTCTCCTCCAAATACTGTTATTACATGCATGTACCACCACACTTGATTTCAGCATGTCATTCTGAAAAACCTGAAGGTATTTAAGATTCTGTTAATAATATAGATCATCATAGACCATTTTTCACAGAAGTAAAGGGTGATAGAGTTCAAGGAACATTGGATGAATAGACAAAGGTCCTGAATTAAAAACTGAGCTCTTTCATCAATAGTTGCATAGGATTTGACATGCCTATTACATTATTTGAGACTTGATTTCATTTACCAACTTGTGTGCACATCATGATAATGATCTCAAAAGGTGCTTCCAGATTAGTGTTTTTTTTTCCACTCTATTCAATGTGCTTCCCTTTTCTTGCTGAGAATAAGGACAAGAGAAAAATATTTCACTGAAGTCTCTTTGCCCACTTGCCATGTTAAATATCAGAAAGCAAAAACCAAATTTGGCTTATACTTTGGTTCACTTCCTAATTAGTAGTTTGATGCTGTCTTACCTTCTCTGCAAGAATGCTTTTGTATTTGCAGGTGCAATCACTTACCAGATTCAACTTCACTTTGTATGCCTAGCAGTCTAAATGGAAGAAATCTTCAGCATGCTTTTCTGTTCTTGCACTATGGCTTTTATCTAGTTGGTCTGTGATGCTTTCTTTGATAGGCAGGGGTGCTCCTGAACTCTTTCTTTCAGGATGGTAATGTCCTTTTTGGATGTCATCAAAATCTCATTATGGTGTTGAGAGATGCTGCCTAAATCTGTCTGCTTCTTCAAGAATCAAAACTAAGAAGAATAGATTCATCTCCAGAGCCAAAGTAAAGGATATCCTCTGACCTTGAGTTTATTTTTTTCTTCTTCCAGCCTGAGAAGTAATAAAAACAAAACAAAACAAGAGAAAATTGTCACATAATCATTAGGTGAAATTCCCCAAGGTTTAGAAGTATAGAAGTAAAGGAAACATAAATATCTAAAGTTTTTTTTTTCAGGCTGATAGCTTCAGATGAATAAAATATCTTTTCTACAACCTTTTGAGGTGTTCATAAAGAATCAAGTGATCTTGAAGTGAAATGTACTGAATAATATTGAAGGCAAAAACCAAAACCCAAACCAAAAAGATAGCACAAACAAACTTGCAAATGATAGTCATTATAAGAGAGGATCTAGTCCCAGGCCATGAATTTTGTGTATGCCAGAGGATCTAGTCACAGGACATGAATTTTGTGAATGCCAGAGTAGAACATGTTGTCCACCTGTCTTATCACATTTCTCCTTGATTGTGAGGATTTCAAGAGGCAAACATGGGCCTCGTACTTAGTACACACATACACACACACACACACACACACACACAATGTTTAACAATCTCTTAGAACTGAAGTTCTTACACTGTGGGTTATAAGCAGTTTTCTGCTTATCAGATATCCTGTATATCAGATACTTATATAATAATTCCCAACAGTAGCAAAATTAGTTTTGAAGTAGCAATGAAGTAATCACATGGTTAGGGATTTCCCTTCTTTAAGGAGAAGGGGAAGGGGCAATGGGTGGAATGATTTATAAGGGTGGGGCTTGGAGGAAAGGAAGTCAGGAGGCTGAGGTCAGGATGTAAAGTGAATAAAAATAATAATAAATGAAAGTTAAAAAAAATACCTTCGGGGCTAGTGAGATGGCTCAGTGGGTAAGAGCACTGATTGCTCTTCCGAAGGTCATGAGTTCAAATCCCAGCAACCACATGGTGGCTCACAACCACTCGTAATGAGTTCTGACACCTTCTTCTGGTGTGTCTGAAGACAGCTACAGTGTACTTGTAATAAATAATCCCTTCAACTTGGTGTGGTGGTGCATGCAGGCAATCCAGCCCTTGAGAGCTGAGGTAGGAGGATAGTGAAGTCCAGGCTAGGCTGGGCTATGTAGTGAGATGCTATCTCAAAAGCCAAACATAACCAAGGAAAGAAGATACCTCCTTTTCTTGTGTTGTAAGAACAGCAAGTGTTAAGTTCATGTGCCTACCTAAAGATGCTTTTGAAAGGGAGGTAGTGGGGACTGAGCAAACATTTGGCTACCATAAAGAGAAAGAAAGAAAATCAATGAATAGTTTCTGAACATAGAGTAGAATCTAGAGGGGCTTACTCCTGCCAGGTGCTCTGAACTTAGCCTCTGGTGAAGCCTAAGGAAGGGCTTTGCTGTGATCTTGATCTTAGCATTAACATTTCCACGACTGCTCTCGCAGTCATGAATTTCTCCTTGGTTCTCATAGCATTACTGTATCATAGGGTGCTGTTGCTTTCCTCCTTTTAAAGCTACAGCAATTACACACAGTGAAGGTATGTTATAAGCTCTGGTGAGAATCCCCACATGTTTAGACAGATGCATAAATGGGTAGGAGCTCCCATTGGGACATACATATATTGTATACTTTAAAATTTTAATAGTTAAGCATCTCACCCTGATGAATGAAATGAAAAAAAAAATCCAAGTAACTGGTCTAATACTATACCATCAATGTGCAGCGAAAACAAGACTGTTTGTGCCAAAGGCATACTTTAGACCTAGGAACTGATGGACCATAGGAAAATAGTAAAAATTGACCCCCTTCCTCTAGAAACTTAGGGACTAATAAAAATAGGAGGGAGCATGTGCAGATGGAAGGAGATTTCTCTATGGATCAAGGAAAGAAAGTATGAGAGGAAATTGGGAAGGAAAAAAGGAAGGAGCAAAGATGGGGTTATAAATAAACGGAAGAAGAGAGGAGAATTAACACTGTTTCTAGGAATGAGAGCAGCCATGGACTAATATGGACCAGCAGCAAGGAGACAGGCTTGATATTCTCTGTATTCTTTGAGAGGAATGGAGGGTTTGACACTTGATTTTGCAGATTCATCCATGTCTCCTTTTTAAAAAATTAAGTTATTTATTTACCTTCAATCCTGATCACAGCTCACCCTCCCATATCTTCTCCCAGTCTTTCCCTCTCATCTCCTGCTACCTCCAAACCCACCCTTATCCCGTTCTCCTCAGAAGAGAGGAAGCTTCACAGAGATATCAAACAGACTTAGCATGATCTTTTTCCTTGATTGAATTTTAAAGGACTAAGAAATTTAAAGATCCCACATGCAGGGGTCTCTATATCTCATAAAATGAAGGCTATAGGGATAGGCATCATTTTGTCTATTCATCAGCCCCCTCTTTTTCTCTCACTTTGGTCAGAACCTCAGGCTGTTCCCAAAGGAACTACTACTCTGCACTCAAGTGGTTCCAGTGCGATTGGATCAAAAGGCACTCTCCAAGGACCAGCAGGCAACTAAAGCAGCCAACAAGTGTATTTGTGTAGTTCACACACACAGGGTCAAAGAGAGTAAGCTTTAGATGTGCATTCTGACTTCTGAAAGATGAGATCCTGGATGGGAGTGCAAAAGCTTGAAGTGTCAAGAAGCTATCTTGTACAGTATAGAACAAACCTACCTGAAAGTGAAATATAAAAATGAGAAAGCAGAGGTTACAATGGAGATCAGGGCAGTCAGCTGGAAAAAATTTGAGAAGACACAGAGAGATATCAGCGACACTGGTAGGAAAGGACAGAGAGACAAAAGGATAAAAATATAGAAAGAAAAAAGATAAAACAATAGAGCTGTACATGAGAATGTGTGCGAGTACACATACACGCACACACACGCACACACACACACACACACACACAATGGACACACAGAAACACACACAGACACACTGACACATATTTTAAGAGTCAGGGATAGAGAAAAAAAGATTCTCCTGATACTTGCTGGTATCATCAGGACTTTGGTACTATCTGTATGAAAAGTTACATTTCAGTGCCAGGGAGGTAGTTCAGTCTGTTAAGTAGTTGTCTTACAAGCATGAGGACCTGTGCTTAATTCCCAGAGCCTATACAGAAAAGGCCAAGGTGGCCGGCATACATATGTGATTCTAGAACTGAAGAGACAGAGACAGGCGGATCCTCTGGGCTATCTATCTACCAAGTAAGGTTCAGATTGATGACAGCTCTTATCTCTAAAAGCAAAGCAGAAAGCATCTGGCACCCGAGCTTATCCTTTGACCTCTACAAGCTCTGCTTCCACATATGAGCACAGGTACACACATAAACACACATGCACATGAAGACACAAAACTCTACCTCATCATGAGAGGCCCCAACTCTAAGAGCCTTAAGTTCTCTTTTACTTGAACCAATTTGGCTACAACCCCCCAAAAATACAAACTTAGAATCCCCTGTTTCTGGCTCCATTTTGGTTACTGAACCAAATAACATTTCTGTCCTCATTTTAGCTCCAATTCCTCAAGCTCCTCATCATGTAAAAGTCAGCAAGGATACCTGCTCCACATACTTCCAGTTGTGTGAGAGATGGCATAATGGAGCTACCAAAGGGCTTTGGATTTTAAAAATGTTATAGAGTTTATGGACATCATCCTGCTTCTTCTACTCCCTCTCTTAAAAAAGGTATTTGAGGATAGTCTTTAACATTGAAGATTTGACAGAAGACAAAGATGTGTCAAAGCTAATTCACACAGGTGAGCTTTCTGATGTAGCAGAAAACTGGTCTTAAAAGGCGTCACAAATTAAATTTGGGGCATTGATATTTCTAATGGGAGAGAATTGCTTTGAATAGATGTGAGTGCTGTTGCTAAGGACACGTGAGGAAATGAAGCAGAAAATTAGAGTGATCCCCAATCCCAGTGGCTTGGGGTGGTCCTTTGGTTTTCAGAAGATAAGAAAGAAGGCATTTAATTTTTATTGACTTGGCAGGGTTAAATCTCTGGATAAAGGAAAGTTTGCTTCTTGGACCTTAACCTTATAACCTAAACCTTATTCATTTCTCTGTTGGTATCTATTGGTAGTTATATGGCTACAACCATCTGTGTGCTTAAGAAATAATAAGTAGACAGCAGTTATGACCACATTTCTCCCCAAGCTCAAGTGAAAAAGTTCTGGATGGTACCGTCTCATAAGTGTTAATCAGGTCTCTGTTACTATAATGGAATTTATGAGGCCAAGTTTTAACAAATGGACTTTTAGAAGATGTTATCCATACTCAAACCACAGCAGGAATTATGAGAGAATAGGTAATATGTATCTGATATAAAGCAATAGAATAGACATTGCACTTCCTTTATATCCTTTCTCACTTACATGTAAAGTAAGTATTCAACTTCATCTTATAGATGAGAATGCTGAGGTGTAGAAAATTTAGATGAGAGGTTTCTAAACCTTGCTATAGAACAGCATGACCTGGGGCAGTTACTTAAAACTAACAGCTGTCTTTACTTAAGCCTCAGAGATTAAACTTCAAGAGGAGAAAGGAGCCTACATGGGTAGAGTTAGCTAAGCAGGTGATCCAATGTGCAAACCACTTTGGTTGACAGTACTCAGCCATGACCGTGGATAAAACTGTTATAACACTAGTACTTATTCAAGATCAGCCTGTGTCAAACTCAGTACTCCCTATGATTTTCTATTTTTGTTGGTGATCCTTCAGAGTAACTTAAAACAACAACAGATATGTTGTGTATTGCCTCTTATGCAGGGAATTTCACCCACAAATAACAAATGACAAATACTCTTGACATTTCTGGCCAACTAGTAAAGCATCTTGCTTCCCATCGAGGCATGGTTTTGTTGAACCTAGGAATAATTAAATGCTCAGTGTCCTAGACCAGGCTTGGCAAGTGACATTGAGCCAGTTATCTGCTTGCAGGAGAAATTAAGAGAACAAAACACATTCACCAGAGTGTGGAAGGTCAGCTCTCCTTAATAAAGGGTTTGCAGCTATGTGAAATTGGAAAAGAAATGATGTATTCTGAAACTATTTTCATTCCATTAACTTAAGTCAAGAAGAATAAAGGCAAACGCAGTTTCAAAGATTAGCTTCCAAATCTGATGTGCACTGGAGGGGAATAACTGACTTTCTTCAACCAATCTCACCACCCAACCCGCATAATACACTCAGCTTGAAAACTCGGATCCAGAAAACATATAGCTGTTCATAGGTCTTTTCATGTTGTTCTGTGACATCCTACAGGTTTTCTGAGCTGTGCAAAGCTGTCAGTCTCATTCTGCTTTCTTCTCTAAGGCTAGATATCATCAGTGTCCCACCCTTTCTGGTGTCATGTATATATAGTGTATGTAATTGTGTGTCTGGGTGTTTGCATCTATGTTTGCATGTGCGTGTGTCCATATGCACATGGACACTAGTGGCTGATGTTCGTTGTCTTTTCACAATCCACTTTTCACCTTTATTCTTTGAGATAGTATCTCACTGAAGCTGAGTCTCATCCACTGAGCTACACTTGCTGGCCAATGAACTTCGCAGACTCTCTTGTTGCCCACCTTATATATCTGAATTTACAGGCTTGTATGGCCATGCTGTCTTTTTAATGTGTTTTCTGTTGTTCCAAACCCAGATCCTCATGCTTGTGTAGCAGATGGCTCCCTTCTGAGGTGTCTCTCCGTTTCCCCATGTTTATACTTTAAGAAGGAAATAAAATAACTATGGGTTGCTGTTGCCTTCTGCCACTGAGTTTAGTGTTGGTAGCAAGCATGTTTGAAGGCAGTACAATCAAATATCTTTACATCATCTGTGTTATGGCTCAGAACATTCTCTCATAATAGTTTTGGCTTTCTGAGAGCTTCAGGATGAATTTAAAAATAAAATAAGTGAGGGGGATTCCAACTACAGACATTAATGTGATATCTTGAGTCTTTTCCTAGAATCCAGATTTCTCCTGGTTTAAAAAGACGTCAAAGGCACTTTCCAAGTGTCTATCTTTTTGAGAGTGATAAATGCATACTATATATTCAGAATTCCTTTGCTAACCATGGTAACCAGCTCTTTGCTGCTTCTAAAATATCTAAGATATTTTGAAACAAAGGCTGCAAACTTGCTTTCAAAACTCTCAGACAGTCCAGTTTATACAAAAAAATAAATCTGTGCCCCCACTACAGCTAAAATGTTAGAAATGAGAATGTAGGAAAGATGAGCAGGGATGTCCTTAACATGCACAGATTGGATCTTGAACCATCTGCAGCTAAGTATCAAATGTCTGGTGTCATATGACCTCTAGGTGATGTAGGTGTAACATTATGAAGTCTTTAAAGAAATGGGTCTAGTATGTTCTAATCGGATGACTTTATTATTAAGAGTATGTGAAGAGAAACCAATAATTATTTCTTTTACAAGTGATGCTTTGAGCCAGCCAGTGAAACATCTTTCTACTGAGTCCACACTATAAATGGCATTTCCAATGGTTAATGTCAGGAAGAAAAATCTCTGAACTCTGGTTTATTCAATGGTTTTCATGAACTCTCACGAAAACTTTCTTAGAATTTTAGCCACCCAAAGATACACATATTCTTTTTTTTCCTTGTTGCTTCTCTTTCCAAACACCTTACACTTACCCTCTGGGGCCACATCTTTAATCTAGATTAGGATTGCACTGAGTATTTATTTAAATATTACCCTATTTCTTGTTTATTCTCAAAATGGACAAGAAGAACAGGTTCTTTAACTGAAAAAGAAAAAGAAAAAAAAAAAAAAAAGAAAGCCGGTTAAATAATACCAAAGGAATAAAGTGCAAGAGAGAACCTCCCTCTGCATTAGTTTTCCATTTATTTCCATAATTTCCCATTTTTTTTTTTTTTTTAGTTTCTTCTAAACTGACCAGGGATCTTCATTCTCTCAGTGAGGTAGTTAATGTTTGTGTGTGTGCGTGTGTGTGTGTGTGTGTGTGTGTGTGTGTGTGTGTGTATCCCTTTGGGGAAAGAAAGTGTAGCTGTCAATAGTTCTGAGGGGATATGATGGACAAGCAATCCAGTAGTGGAAATATGAGGAATCCAAATGTTTTGGGTGGGAGGAGAGTGCTGGCTAGAGGGCAAAGTGATCAAATCTTGCCTAAGGATGATCTGCTAATATTATTAACATATGACATACAAAAATGTAAAATATCTCCTTTCAAGAATCATTTTTTATATCAGTAATATGAAATCTAGGAAAATATTTTTATACATTGATCTAAATCTTTATTTCCATGAGTAAACTTGAGGATTTGTCAGATCTGCTTCAAAATATCTATACAAGATTCTATTACTAAAAGTGCTGTTCCTTAATAAGTTTTAATGATGGGGAAATGATTGTACTCAATGGAGCACACAGTCATAAAACGATGGAAATCTAATACCAATTCTGCTGAAAATGAAGTAGTAAAAATGCTATGTGGATTTTGGTTGATTTTTTTTCTTTCTTCTTTATACAGTCTATCTAAAACACACATGTAAGCTATTAAGGTAGTTCAATGGGAAAAGACACTTGCCATGGGTTCTATCTTAAGGACCTACATGGTAGAAGAAGAAACTGACTCCAGTTGTCCTCTGAAATTCCACTCCACAATAAGTCTCCCTGTGGTTCATTCTTTGTAGTTTAGATATACATGTCAGGAATGGTACAATCTGTTTTCATGTTGGAAAGTGCTAGGTAGAGGTAAGGACCAATTATTCTTAGGATCCTGGGTATCTAGGATGGGATAGATGAATTGCAGTGAAGCACATTTCCCTAGCTTTCCTGGAAACAAAGTACTGGAGGACCAAAAAAGAAAGCCAGAAATTAAGAATATCTGGGAACCAGAGGACCATGCCAGGAAGAACATATCTTTTCCAGTGTTACCTCTGATTTTGGTTGTTGGTCAAGATTCCAGATCCAGAGAGGGGTATTTGATTGGATATGTTGGGTCTCCTAAGAGGCCTGAATTGGGCCAGATAGTAGGTAAAAATCATTATAGTATGGTAACTATGGTTAATCTTCATTATCACCTTTACTAGCTATGGAATTACAATGGAAACATACCTCTATGTGTGTATATGAGAGTGCATCCTGAAAGATTTAACAGAAAAGGAAAGACCTAACAAGGATGTGAGCAACACTATACCATGGACAAGATGAGTAATTTAGTAATTTAGGGAGAGGACACTGGAAGTTGAAGACAATATACAGTGGACGAAGATTTCTGCCTAAAGGTGTGCAACTGCTACAAAGGATAAAGGATGCTGGGAAGCATGGGAAGAGAAGCAAGGCCACTTTTCTATCAAGTAATCTCCCTAGGCAAGAGAGACATAGTTCTTTTGTTCTCAGGGAAGATTAATTGGTGATAGAACATAAAATGAATTGGAGATAGGAAGATGGGTAGTTAGGAATACTCTCTGTCCTGAGTGAACTTCTTGTGTTCAGTAGACATTTTAAGTGAGGCTCCTCAGATTTGTGCCTCTGTGTCCAATCTGTGAGACACGCAGTGACTGTGTATGTCCACCACAGTAAAGTATATGTCATTCTGGGTGAATCAGATGGTTCTCAGTTTAGCTTTGGTATAGAATACATCATGAGACACACAGGCAGACAGCCAGTTCTTGCATCTGCAATAACTTAATCACACTGAGCCTAACCATGTCTCAAAGCCCTCATCTATACAGAATGAATGGCTCGCTGGGGGAATATTTATGCCACACACATTCACAGGGAATACTGAGGGGAAACTTAGTAACACAGAAATTCAGCAGACATATATACTCTCAAAGCATAAATGTGAGCAAATGTGGAGACTCGACTGAGCTCCCCCAGCTTCCAACACTTACTTCATTCCTCTACTTGTGAGTTTAGAGCCTGTTTTGTGTTTAAGTGCTTTTGAAAATCATGTCATGCAGGCTTGGGGACTTGGGATTACAAATGATGTCCCACATGGCCCATTATTTTTTAAAGCTCTAACTCAAGTGTGTAAATGCCCATGCTTCTAGGCAGAATGATTCATGCTTCTTCTATGCGTTTTCTCCTTTGAAGGTTGAACCAATAATTCTGCCCTGTACTTTATTAGTTTCCTCCATCTTCTTTCTCTGGCCTTCCACCAAAAGGCTTTCTCTTTATTTTGCTTCAGCTTCCCTCTTGCTCCAATGAAGCCACCTTTATAGATGCTGACATGTGTCCCTGGGACAGTCTTTGCCTTTTGCATTCATAACTGATCTATGTGTGATACCTCCAGGTCCTCCCTTTTACTTACATTGAATTGTTTGTGCTCCCTTAGTTCAGTCAGTGATATTTGTATGTCATCTTTTCTATGTGTGTCAAGCATTCATTTTTCACTCTTACCACACTGTCTCCCTTTTTGTTTAGTCTACAAGTATATTCCACACAGAAGTTAATAGTCTCTATTTTTTTCTCTTGCTTTTAACTTTTGTAGACTGCTATTACTATTATTGGTAAAATTTTCATCAATTTTCTAGTGAAAATACCAATTTTGGATACCCTAACTAGTATTCAAGGCTCTATTACCTTTTCAGTTTACCTCCCACAGTGTTCATTCCAACCACTGCTGCCCTAAGGATTTCTAACTACCCAAGAGCATTTGTCTGTGTTTGTTTCTTCGCTTCCAACTGCCTCAGACCCTCTTACTTCATTTCTTCCCTTGTAAGCCCTGAATATCACTTAAATGATTTTGCAAACTCAATCTTGACTTTAGGACAGTTTATGACTATTGAATGTACATGGTCCTCACCTTAATGTCTATGTGATATTCTCTCATTTTAATTTGACACAACTTACAGTATCTCTAACATTAAGGAGTTCCTGATGCTAGTTTTAGTCTCAAGAGTGTAATCTCTCTTATGAGTCGTAACTTTAATAATAACTAATGTAAATATCAATAGTGAAATTCATTACATGATTTCTATGTGCCATATATTGTCTATAGTTTTGTGTTCTTATGTGTCTTCTTTTCAGCACTGGATGAAGTAGGTGTGTTATTATTGGCCACTTGCAAGAAAGGGAAGTCAAAGGCTAGAGTCACTAGTCTGGGGTCACAAAATCAGAAAGTTGTAAAATCCACATCTGAGCCTTGATTTCTCTTGAAGGTGAGACTAACTTATAAACCAGTTCTCTTAAGCCCAATTTCTCACTTAGTGGACTGGTATTCATTTCATTCATATTTGATGCAAATTCAGTACAAAACACTATCCCTATAACCCAAGTGCATTACTATGATAAGCATAAGTAAACTGCAGCATCATAAGCTAGTTTACTCAAAACGGGCTATTTGCTGTAAAGGTATAACATATCTTCATTAAAGATAACGGCATTGAGTAAGGACAGCAGTGAGTTGCTTTCTTTGCTTTATTGAGAAGTAGAGTTTACTTCTACTCCCTTGCATATGATTTGGTTTTAGAGACTTGCTGTTTTAGTTATATGGTAGAAGAGTTTCCAGTCCTGAACCTCATGGGATGGGCAGCTCCTACTTTTCTTGGACTGTGTTCTAGAGGAGTCCATCGCTTCCAGGAAAGGAATCTAACTGGGTTGAGATTGGCAGGCATACAACAGAAGCCATAAACAGATAGTCAGCTTGACAGTCTCAGCTAAGCTTTCATGTCAGCTTGCTATGGCATCACACTTATGGGTTGATAGGGTTTGTCTGCAAACTGTTCCTGGTGTTGGAAGCTTGGTTCTAACATGGCAGTGTTATAAGGTAATAGGACCATTATTAGATAGAGCCTAACAGAAGGAGATTAAAGAGTAGAAGCACCACCCTTGAAAAAGATTAACCAATATTTCTATAACTCTAGTTAGTTCGTCTGAGTGTAGGCAGTTTTAAAAGAACTAGACTATCTCCTCTCCACTCTGACTTCTGTCTTAAACCCCCCACCCCCAAGCATTGTGTTATTGGCCATGTAGTCATTCAAGGACCAAGTAAACAGTGCTTAATTGTGGACTTTCAGCTTTTAAAATTGTGAGCTAAATGAACCAATTTTCTTCATATACAGTCATGAACATTACATTGTAACAATGAAAAGCTGACTCATCTGTGTATAAAGCTGTGATGCCCCCACCCCAGCTCAACTAGATTATTGGCTAGCTAAACACCACTGAACAACATCAAAAGACAGGAATCAAGAGACAGAAACAACCAAACTCTTCCCAAACTTCAATCCCACAAAATCATGAGGCATAATAAAATACATTTGTTGAAGGTAAAAGAGTTTTTGAGGTAATCTGATGTATATATGCAGCAATTGAAAACTACATATTACTAGAGTCACTTGACCAGTAACTGGAGACTGCCCTGCATGACTATGTGGGCTTCTGGGGGTCTACATATTCTTTCTCTGTTAGCTGTCTGTGTCATTTTCTCTTCAAGAGATTAATTGCATTCATTTTTACAATGTATATTGCACACATTTATTATAGGCAATTTATATATTCTGGTTTATATTTCCTTCTAGTTGAAGCATTGCTGACAATTGAATAGAACTGTAAAATAAAATGCTAAATTTTCATGGGAGCTATTTTGTGTTGGGCTGAATTTGAGTCAGTTTTCAACATTTGCTTTAGTGTAGGGGAATCAAGAGTGGGGAGGTGGGAGTGGGTGGGTGGAGGAACACCCTCATAGAAGCAAGGGGAGGGAGGGTGTGATAGGGTGTTTCTGGGAGGGAGAGAAACTGGGAAAGGGAGTAACATTTGAAATGTAAACTAAGAAAATTTAAAAAAAAAAGAAAAAAATAAAGAAAAAGTGGACAAGGGGTTATATAACACAAATATTTATTCCAGTAACCATAACTGTTTGCTGGAGACAGGCAAGGAAGGGGAAATCTCCACAGAGAATTCTATATGTTTTACTTAAGGGCCTGCCCTCCTTATTTATCAGCCCTCAAATGACCTTGCTCTCTGACTGTGGAGTGTATCAGCCTCCTGGAATGTCTCCCGTGTTCATTAGCACAATATTGATCTCTTGAGTGACCTCCATTACTCAGTGTCTTCCAAAAGTTCTTTGAGAAGCAAAACAAATTGTTACCTCTGGCATGGTCTGCCCCTTACTCCTCCCTCTTACAGTTAAAATTCTTCAGTTGTCCAGTGATCTAAGAACAGTAGAGTAGAGATCTATCTGTCTGTCTGTCTGTCTGTCTGTCTATCTATCTCTATCTCTTCTCTGTTACGGTAAAGTGATTCTCAAACTTCATAATAATATGATCTTTTAATACAGTTCTTCATGTTGTGGTGCTCCCCAAAGTATAAAACAATTTCTCTACTACTTCAAAACTATAATTTTGTTACTGTTGTGAATAACATAAATATCTGATATGCAGAATATCTGATTAGTAGCCCCAAATAGGTCATGACCCATAGGTTGAGAATCACTGGTCTAGGTAGAGCTGTGCTCATTTTTCCTCTCTTAACAGTCTACTGTGTGGGTCAATTGCATGGCTAAGAAACTGCCTCATAGGAAGAAAGGCTCGTAATAAGCCTTTCTAAAGATGTAGGTGGGATAATGAGCCTTTTTAGAAGATGTTGTGCTTTCCTTCTCAGAATCACCTCTCCCTAGCAGTCTGGAGCTATGTTACTTCATAAGTCTGATTGCTTTTCTGACTTACTCAAGAAAGGATACCTTTTTCTTTCCTTCTTCTATCTTTATGTCTAAGCATGTTATTCCTAACACATTGGGCCCCTCTCTTTCTCTAAATATCCCTTTCCTACCACCGTGTGGCAGCTTGTCTGCCATATGTCTGACCTCCATACTGGCTTAAATAGCATGGCTTTAGTAAGGAGATCCCTAAGGAGAACACCAATTTCTCTGGTATCCTAATCCAAGATTTTAGCTATCTTTTTTATTTATTTAGTACTATTCTCTCTCTCTCTCTCTCTCTCTCTCTCTCTCTCTCTCTCTCTCTCTCTCTCTCTCCTCTCTCCTCTCTCTCTCTGTCTATTTTTGTATGTGTGTGAATGCACATGTACTCATGCATGTGTGGGAGTACATGTACACATATGTACAGGTACATGTTTAGAAGACAACTTTAGCTCTAGCTAGCTTTTTCTCAGGTAGCATACAACTTGATTTTTAAGACAAGGTCTCTCACTTGGGGTCTCGAACTCATGATAAGACTTTAAATATGCAATAGCATCTACCTTACCACCACAGAAATATCTTCTAGAACTTTTGTCTGTTTAGCTCACAGAGAAAACCCCCTGCAGAAGTCTTTGTGATGATTCCCTGAGCCCCTCAAAAGTCCCATATCTGTGGTTGTCTCTTTGCCTTTCTTCATGTACTTTTGGATTTCTTTGTATGTGGCCTCCAGGTAAGCTGGACCAAGTAAGCTACACCAAAACAAACAAACAAACAAACAAACAAAAAACAAAAACAAAAAAACCATACCTATACAAATTTATTTTCATTCCGTGCCCCTCATATTCACAGAGGGTTTGGTTGTTCTTTATCATAAATGTCACAAATGAAATCAGAAATGTTGATGTGGCATGCCAGAGAGCTAGTTCTTGATTTAGGTTGTGTTTAACTTCCTGTTGTGTACAACTAGTGTATTTATGTGACCTTAAAAATTACTTCACCTCTACGAATCATGATGTCCTATAAGAGGAAACAATATCAGAATCTAACTGATGGATTTCAGAAAGGGAGAAAGCAAGGGAGTGGTGCATCAGAGGGATTTGAGGAAGGAAATGGAAATGATGTAATTGTAATTGAAAATAATAACCAAGTATTACAAAAAAGAATTATCTACAACGTTAAATAAGATAGTCCATTAAAGGGACATATCAGTACTGTGATCCTAAGTTCATTTAGTGGTTATATCATCATTTCTACCATGGACCAACACACTGTGGTCAGTGGGTTGAGATAAAGGAACAATATGCTTTTCCCAACTTGATGCACTATGCCACCAATTTTTACACATTTGTATATCACTTAGCATATAACTGTATAAACCCAATACTAAATATAACTCTAAAAAAGTGCTGATGGCATTACATATGAGTGATTCTCAACTCTTGTTGGGTACTGGTTCTATGTTTTGTCTTATTCTGGCTCCAAAAAGTCATGTTTCCCAACTTGAGGGTCTCTTACTCCAGATAGCTTCAATTGGTAATAAAGAATTGCCATACAGCCAATGGCTGGGCAGAGAGATGGGGTAGGATTTTTATATTGTGTGGGAATGGGACAGAGAGAGAGAGAGAGAGAGAGAGAGAGAGAGAGAGAGAGAGAGAGAGAGAGAGAAGGAAGAGGAAAATTACCGTGACTCAGAGGCAGAGGGATCAGATTTAAGAGCTGTAGGAGAGAAATCATCCAGCACTTAGGTAGAAAAAGAAAGCAGCCTCATTTGGGGTAGGGGTGTTCCCCGAAGGTAACAGGGCAGCAGAGATAAAATATAAATTTAGAAGGTATTAAGCTAGAAACAACAGAGGGAAGTGTTTGCTAGCACTGGGGAGGTTTAGAATTGCCCAGCCATTGAGCTAGTCGAGGCATATCAAAATTAGCTGCTCTCTCTCTCTCTCTCTCTCTCTCTCTCTCTCTCTCTCTGTGTGTGTGTGTGTGTGTGTGTGTGTGTGTCTTTCACTTGCAAATCTAGAGAGCACTTGGCCATGTGCAGCATGTGCAGGGTGCCTGCGGGAGCCAAAATGGTTTAACTACCTAATTTATTGCTTCAAAATCTGATGTTGTAACATAGCTATCTGAAGAGCAGTTAGAAAACAGATTTCCCAATTCTTCTTAAAGTTTTGGTCATATAAGAGCCAAGAATATAGGTTTTCAAATGTTTCTCAGATGATTTTTTTTTAAATTTATTATATGTAAGTACACTGTAGTTGTCTTCAGACACTCCAGAAGAGGGCATCAGATTTTATTAAGGATGGTTGTGAGCCACCATGTGGTTGCTGGGATTTGAACTCAGGACCTTTGGAAGAGCAGTCAGTGCTCTTAACCTCTGAGCCATCTCTTCAGCCCCTCAGATGATTTTTAACATTAAATTGTTTTCATTAGCTTTCTAGTGCTGTCACAACACATTACCATAATCTGGGAGATTTACAATATCAGAAACATGTTCTTATACAGTTGCAGTTTGGAAACCTAAACTCTGAAATCAAGTTGTCAAGGGTCATTTCCTCTCTGGAGATTCTTTTCCCTCTAGAGACTCTGGGAAGGATTTTTTTCTTTTGATGGTTGCTAACAGTCCTATGTTGTCTTTGTCTCGACTGAAATGCTTGCCTCTGTATGTGTCCATTGTGAACCTTGTATAAATTTGTCTCTTCTGTTGCTGAATACCACCTACAGCATCAGGGACAACTCTAGTACAATACAACCTGATATTTTAAAAAGATTTATTTTATTTATATGAGTCTACTGTAGCTGTCTTCAGAAACACCAGAAGAGGGCATCAGATCCTATTACAGATGGTTGTGAACCACCATGTGGTTGGTTGCTGAGACTTGAACTCAGGACCTTTGGAAGAACAATCAGTGCCTCTTTACCTCTGAGCCATTTCTCCAGCCCCAAATACAAGCTAATCTTAACTTCATTATAACTGTAATGGCCCTACTTATGAATAAGAACACATTCAGATCAAGGGAAATTTTTTAATATATTATTTTTGGGGAGACAATTCAACTCATAATATTACTTAGAGTTGAGACTCAGTGTTTTACATTCTATGAAAGTAAAACAAGAATCATTGCCGCCACCATTTATTAAGCATTTTAAAAGAATTATCTCAATTTACATGATGGCAATATTGTTTTCCCCTTATGCCCGTGTATAAATAAGAAATTCGAGCTAGGAAGAGGCCTGATAATTTCCCCATTATAGGTGACTCTAAGGTCAGAACTTGAGAGTATCAATTTAATTACTATTACAAAGACTGACAAAGATGGCCTTAGGTGTTTATGTTATCTCCCCGCTAGCCTTTTTTCTGCATTGATGACCCATGGTTGGACTTCTGGAGCTATGGGGTATCTATTCCAATATTTAAGCAGGTAATAAAATGAGGTAAGAAGAGCCTTAGACTGGAAGGCTCTTCTATATAAGAAGACATTTTGCCTCCCGGGCCACAGGCAGAACCATGTTTAGGTTATTGGAAAGGGAACAGAAGTAACCTCTTTCCATAGGGACTTAATATTGCCTGTGTTGTTATTAAAAAGTGATGTATGATAAACTTTAAATGAATGGTGTTCCTAATTGGTCCAGAAGGTAGAATCAAAGACTTACTCGAGTTGCAAGGATTCTCAGGAACCATTGATGCAATTCATTCTTTTGTCAAAGAGGTGGTGTGTTCTAGATAAAAAATAATTTCTGGACTCCCCCAAGGGGACAGAGAGAGTCAGCATTCCAGAGTCCCTGAACCTCACTGATATTCTCTTACCACATTGTCCTCACACTCAGGTAGCTTCCTATCTACCACACTCAGCACTGTCCTCCAAGCCTTGTACCTCCATACTCATAGATTGTGAGGTAGTTCCTCATGAGAACCTCATTTTCACATAAAGTTATTAAAGTCTAGAATCGTTAGGCTCCTTGCCCAAGATTGTAGATTTGTAGGCTCATTAACCCTATCTAGATGATTCTTATATTATATTTCAACTACTTAACCATACTGGTTTTCTTTTTCAATTGCTCATTTAATCATTTTCTTCTTCCTTGTATTACAGGCAAAAAAGAATATGATCAATGTTGGACTTATCTCTATGAGTGGCTTTAAGAAGCATGGAGACCTTTACAAAGGCTATGGAATGAAACAGACAAATTTTGGTTTTGTTTTACTCATATAATTTCCTAAAGATCCATAATGAAACACTGTCAACAGGTGTGGTGTCACCTTCAGACACAGGAACATGTGATGAGACCTTGGGCTAGGGCTGTGTAGTTGACCAGAATATCTTGCTATCACCAAACACCTGGGAAATTAGGTAGAATTAAAATCAAACAGAAACAAAAACCAATCCTCCCAAACCTATCCATTTCAGCAATTTAGAAATTGGCTAAGGCATAAGGCAATCTGAGTAGCACATGTGCTTAAAATCCTCATGCTCTGTAGGTCTGGCAGGCTCAACTGCCACAGAACCTTTTCTAGGATGGAACAAGCGACAAGGATCAGTGGTGTTGGTGCCCCAGTAGATGGAAAAATGAGCAGATTTGCAGAGGTGGCCAAGCTTGGCAATGCTTTCAGTAAACATGAGGGATGTCAGATAAACATGGCTAATCAAGCTGTCACTTGCAGTATGGCCATAGTATGTATGCTCTTGGCTGAGGGAGCATTGTCTCCAATAGAACCTAGACAATACCTAGTGCAGTTGCATATTTGCACTGAACCACTGGTGGAGGACAGAAGACTCTGTGGTTGAAGATGTTTGAACTTAGCATTTGTTCAACTGTTTGCTAGAAACTAAATCGAGAAGTCCTTGAATTGACTTACAGGAAGCGCAACAAAAGATTGAGGGCAGAAACATGGCAAGAAGGGGGAGAAGAGAGGACAGAAGGAAAGGAGGGGGGAATGGAATAGAGGAAAGAAGGGAATGAGTGAACATATCAGGCTACATATCTGAAGAGAGGCAGATTTCAATTAGTCAAAGAAAAGCATTAATCAAGAACACAAAGAAAAAACAGTAGTAACAACATTTGAGGAAAGAGCAGAGACTCATAGTAAAGACATGACATACTAATTTATATAAAGGTCTCATTTTCAACTAAAGTTTATGGGTCAGGAAAGTATATACCATGCTCAGGAGAAAATATATGTCAACACAATCAATGGAGCCTGATCCAAAGCATTTAAAATACTTGACTTGATAGACAAACACTTCAAAAGTTGCTACTATATTCAAATAATTAAATGGATTCATGGGTAAAACAATGGAAATGAAAGAATGACAAAAATGTGATGTAGTTTTTTTATTAGGAAATAGACATTATGTAAAAGAACAAAATGGAAGCTAGGGGTTTAAAAAATCATAGCAGCTGAGATAATTGAAGGAATTCAATGGAGGAATCAGAAGAGGAATTGAGCCTAGTGAAGGCAAAGAGAGAGTCACAGAACTTGTTCCATCTAAGAGAGCAGAGAGTTGAAATGAGCAGAGCTTCAGAAAACTATCAGACACTTTTCAAATATGCTAAGTGGTATCTAATAGGAACCTCAGGAGAAGCAGACAAAGAGATTAGATTAGAAAAAGTAGTTTATTAAATAATGAGAATATTTCTGTAAGTTGGTGAAAACCATTAATGTGCATATCTTGAATGGTAGGTGAATGCTAAGTAGATCGGTACAAAGAGAAGCACTCATAAACAGAGCATTGTCAAACTGATAAACGCCAAAACTAGACATCAATGCTACATAAGTGTTAGAAAGTCTTGCAATCTTTGATTCACATCTGTGCATGAAGACATATTCATAATCTCTGTCTCTAGCAAGTAGAAGCTTAGGTCTCATTTCCATGGAGACTGAGAGCCAAAGGATCACTTCTTTCTTGACTAGGTATTTTATGATCATGTGCAGATGGAGTCTGTGAACATGAAATACAGCACTAATAATGTAGAGAACAGGTAATAACCAATACCACATAGCTTGGCTATGTGTCAAATGGCTGCTCTCACTTAATGAGTATATTTAGGATGGACTTTTTGGCTGTGAGCAATGTGTCATTTGTTTGTATGCATAGTAGTAATGATTATCATCCTCTGCTGCCCACCCTGGCAGAATATCTATACCTGGAGTAGGCAAAGACTAGGTGATTATCAGATTGACTTCTAACTTGGTCAATGAAGACTTGGTGCTTATCCTAATTTCTCTATCCCCAAATCCCATGATTGCTCACTTTCTTTCTAGTTTCCCAAACCAAGCTGACTTCGTTATGTAAAAAATTATTAAGAGCAACTTTGAGAATTACTGCTCAAAGCACGGCCTGTTTAGTAAAAATTAACTATAAATTCAATGCACAAGACTTTGTACCATCCCCCTCCCTAATTGCCTGGAATAAAAAATTATCTATTTTCATTGTGAACTTTGCTGCCCAGATAGCAATCTCTGGGAAAGGGCTAAGTTATATATTGCCTTGTCCACCAATATCTCATCAGCAGTGGGTCTTGCTGTGTGTGAAATAGGTCATAAGCTGGGCAGACCGAGACAATGGGAGAATTTCCTGCTTTAATCTTCTTATTCCCCTTATCCTCAAAGGGTATTACCTCAGCAGGATTCAAAGAAGGCCTCCTGATGCTGAAAAAACTCTGGGAGTAGGGAAAAAAAGCAAGCTCAAAACCAAATTCTCAGTTAGCAGGAGAAAGCAGAGTCTAATTTCTATCAATAGCATTTCATTGCTCATGAGTAAGTTAAGGTCAAGGGGCTGATCTTGTGCCTTTGAGTATTTCCACATAGCAGGTATTCAATGGTGAAACATTTTGCAGAATAACTGTTGTGAAATATTGTAATTGGGCCTGTGTTTAAAACTAATGAATTGGCTTCTAGTATTGGGTGCTGTGTGCAGTTTTTAGGGAACATCAGCCTCATTGTATGCTGGAGATTCTTTATTGCCAATGTCAGTCTAATCTTTATCAGTCTCCACCAAGGATCCATTGTCAAATATACCCAGAACACTTCTCAGTGCATTAACACATATTGGTTCACCTTTTAAAAGTATTATTTTGTGTGTATGAGTGTTTGTCTGTATGCATGCATGTATACCACTTGTGTGTCTTGTGTCCAAAGGGGCTAGTTTTATTTCCGGCAACTGGAGTTACAGATGCTTGTTAACTGCTAAGTAGATGCTGGGGAGCAAACCCGGGTCCTCTGCTAAAGCCCTGAGTCATTTTGCATTCCATTTTTTCCTTCTTCTTAATAGAACAGTATTTCTAAATATGCTGTGCAAATAGCAGCATTTAAGTACACATATTAATAACTCATTTCAATTTGCCAAACAAATTGAAAATCATTTCCTCAAGTACTTAATTCCCTTCCTAATTCCTTATTAACCGAATCGCTAAGAGGTTTATTTTTTATTTTTTTTGGCTTTCCTGTTTCCTTCACTACAGTGTGTTTAACCTTTCCAGTCTTGCTCACTCCTTATCTCCAGGAAGATGAGGGGAAAGGCAGAGAAGATTTATTACCATCAAGTTTTCCTTTATATGAAGTATGTTGGTAATGCCCATCTCTGGTCACAAGGTTTTCTGCTAGCATTAGAACTATAATATATTAAATCCCTGCTGGCTCCAACATATTGGATGTATGTCCATACTTTAAGCTCAAAAAATATTTTGCACAGGGACTGGAGAGATGACTCTACAGGTAAGAACACTGGCTGATCTTCTAGAGGACCTGGGTTCAGTTTCCAACATTCACATGGTTGCTCCTCACATCTGTAACTATAATTTCAGGGCTGCTAGCCTGCACAGGGACCAGGTACTCATGTGGCACATAGATACATAAATAGATGAAACACTCATATACGTAAAAAATAATAAAGTAAGATGGTGATTTCTTTTTAACAATAATATTTAAAATGCCCAACTCTCATATACTGACTTTCAAACTTTGGCTTTACATTGTTTTAATTATCAGAGGGGTTTGAAAACCATAGATAGTGAATATTACTCTCAGAATTCTGATTAAATTGGTACGGACAATTAACAAAAATTCCTAGGTGGTTTTAGTAATCAGGGAAGTTTGGAATTTCTATGTCTGACATGTGTTATATGTCCATTGGTGTAATTGTGGATCTGTTTAAATAGAATATATCACGTGCCTATGCTATTTGTAAAACTAGGAGATCAGGAGGTAAATTTTAGTATCTCCATTTAGTAAGTGGAGAGAATTCAGGAGTGACAAGTTATTCAGAAGGGTTATTGGAAATGAAAACATTATTCCTTCCCTATGGCTGCATTATGGCTTATGTTATAGAACAGCATAAATGACCATTACCTAAGATTAAGCTTCACTTCTACATTCTTAAACCTATTTACAAAAAGTTACTTTCACTAAAACAATTTTATTTTCTGAATTCCAAAAACCTAGTCTAGCCAAGCCCATTCACACTTTCTTTGCACTGAATTGGCATGTGAAACTAAGATGGTAGCTGTAGGGGGCTCTATCCAAGCATACAGCACACAGGAGCCACTGAAGAGAGACCTACAATAAAGGAGAAGCAGGACTTGGGACTGTGTGTCTGTGTGATTCTTGTATGTGTGTAACACATCTTATTGAGAAGTAAAGACAAGATGCTTAGTTTAACCTGTATATGCAGTGTGTGTGTGTGTGTGTGTGCCGTCATTTTAGGATTAAATTTTGATAAATTTTTTTTCATCTTATGACACAATTTGTCTTCCAACTCAGCTTTCTTTAATCAGTATTATCAAGTATATACTTATTTCTATCTGTATTCTATTTAAATCTTGTCTCATATTTTAAATGTGTTTAATTTCATAGGGTCATACTGAAAATACCTTTCTTTTGGGGGCAAAAGTAACAAATTTTAACTATTATTACTAGTACACAGTAACTGATTTTGGACAGAGATTTGGAAAGGGTCTTATTACGGTATTCACACTAATTTAATAGATCTCAGTGACAGATTCTACTCTAGGTATTTCATATCCATGATCTAAGGAAGTTCTTGCCATAATCCTTTAGCAGAATTATTATTCTCATTTATAGTCAAGAAACACAGATACACAAGGTACAACAAACATCTTGATTGTCTCAGATTTCCAAAGACTAGAGTCACACCCACAAGCATTTTCAAAGCATCATACACACTTGGAGATTAAGCACTATACTCATTTCTAGCCTAAGACTCTGGTGCTTAAAAAGGTAAATCATTCAAGTGCCATACTTTTCATATGCAAACAAATCTCAAGGTCTCACTCAAGTATGTTTGACTGCAGTAAATTGGAAGTATTAACAAGATCTCCTGGCTCTGACATTTCAGTTTTTAAGTAAAATAGCATGTCCAATGGAACCATTTGATCATTGACTTTCTATTTTTGATGTGAAAGACTAGATGGTATCTAGCCAGAGCTGGCATTATGATGGGACTAGAAGAGACTTTTGTCTCAAGTATGCCCTGATTAGCACCTATCAAACTTCTTCCTCTTAAAGGAGATGAGGAGTCACTGATTAAATATTTCTTCTTCAGAATGCAATTAATCACAGTAATGACTGCATGAAGTAGTAGGAGTCTACAATAGAGAAGCGAGACACAGCAGAAATTATTTTTCTTGCTAACTCAGGAAAGCATGGTGATACCTGTTAAGTGTGGGGACAGTTAAGATAAATTCTTAGGCTTTCCTGAGACTTGAACCAGGCAAAATCTGCTATACCATGCTACTTACTGTGGACATCCAGGGGCAAGTCTAACATGTACAGTGTTAGAAAGACTCAGTAAGTGCGTAAGAGATGCCGTTGGTGAAGCTCCTTGTGCACGGTAATAGTCTCTATGATGGCATCTTTGTCACTAGAGAATTATCTAGGACAAAGGGATGTGTGTATGAGGGTGATTTCCCCAACATTTTAAATATATTTTTTATTGATTTTTTTACTTTTTTTAAAACTTTTATTGCATTATGCTGAGAAAAGTAACATGATTTCAATTTTTCTGAATTTGTTAACATTTAAAAACATATTTTAAGAACATAGAATTAAATCACATTCTTGTTTCCCTTTTGTACCCCAACTCCTCCCAGAGACCCCCCTTCAATACCTATAATATCTTTTTTGTCATATTCCTTAAAATTTATAAAATATTATAACAATAAAAATGAGTGTTATAAAAGTTGTTTGATATAAAACAACAATCAATTTAAGTCTTATGTAGATGCTCATCTACAGCAATAGTGAAAATACATTTTTCTCAATATAAATTTTAAATAACTCCAAACATATGAACTGTATATTTAAAAATAATATATCACTGCTAGTATTTTCTTAAATGAACATAAATATATAAAGTCTTTATGTTTGTTTGTTTTGTATTTAGTAGAGTTTAAAATCTTGGCTCTTACTGTGGTACAAGCCCCAAACAATTTTTAGACATTGGATTTCATTGTAATAAGGCTGTACTTCAATGACCCTCACATCACCAAAGGATTTTACCTTCATCTTAGCTAAGCTGAGAGTTGACAGTTCTGCTGTACCAAGAAATGAATTGTAGGCCCAATTTTTGGATACAGACTTCCTGCTATGGTCAAAGCTATTTGACTTGAGTGAGTGACTTTATTCTCAGCCCACAGAGAACAAGTTACAATCATTTAAGAAATGATGTATGTATTAAGATGGTCTATCCATAAAGTCATTCGCCAACTGTTTCAATGAACAATGGTTCTGCTTGGAGGGTGGCACAGACATTAGGTGTGGGTAAAAATCTGGTTCATTAGCTGTGATAATTTGGAAAAGCCTTCATCTCAGAGAAAGAGTAACTTATAAAGTCCTCTTCTTCAAACTTGATACAAGAGCTACAAATGTCAAGCAAATCATTCAGTCTCACTCTTTGTTGTTCCCTTTCCTACAAGCCACCTCCCAAGTTAATTGTCTATGTCTCCCTTGGGTATATAAATACTTTTGAAATATATAAGCTGTTCTGAAAACCATAGTATAGTGTAAAAACATGAATAAACAATACTACTAATAGAGAGGCTGAGATAAGAGAGACAAGATTTCAAGACCATTATGTTGTACACAGCAAGACACTGTCACAAACAAGCTGAAAGTATATATATATGTATATATATATATACATATATATATATATATAGAACAATATTGAACCTATTTCTCCAATTACCAAATTAGAGAGACCATTGGATGACAATCAACAAATTTCTGATTCCTCATATTTTTGGATTTCAATTGCTTAGGATACGTTGGTAATATTAATTTTCATATTAAGATATTAAGAAAAGGTAATTGTCACTTCCTGTTGTTTTTGTTGTAAGAAGTGGAATTAGATTTGTGTGGATTTGTTGAAAGACTACTTTCTTGCTTCTCCTGGGGTGTAGTTTTGCTCCTTATGTTGATGTTTTCCATCTATTATCCTTTGTAGGGCTGGATTTGTGGAAAGATATTGTCTAAATTTTGTTTTGTCATTTAATATCTTGTTTTCTACATCTATGGTAATTGAGAGTTTTGCTGGGTATAGTATGGCCCATTACATTGGGAGTCTGCAATCTCTTCTATACCTATTATCCTTAGGTTTGGTCTTCTCATTGCATCCTGGATTTCCTGGATATTTTGGGTTAGGAGCTTTTTGCTTTTTGCATTTTCTTTGACTATTATGTCAATGTTTTCTATGGTGTCTTCTGCCCCTGAGATTCTCTCTTATATCTCTTGTATTCTGTTGGTGATGCTTGCATCTATGACTCC
>JADRCD010162168.1:0-10736 GCA_019843815.1 Montemys delectorum
CTATAATGTAAAACAGGACTCACAGGGGTGCGATGAGGACAAATGAAACTGACTAGGTGTTGAGCTGCCCTCTGTGGGTGTGGCCATGAAAGTGGTGATGCCGTTCATGAGTGTGCCTTTGAACTGGGAGACACATCTGTGAATATGCCCTTGAGTTGGGCTATACCGAGCGTCAGTGGAGGAGATAATGCAAGTCAAGTTATCAATTGCCTACCAAGGACAGGCCAACCTCCCCAGGGAGCTTGATCCCAGCGTTTCTGAGTTTCCACTGGTTGTCTCCATGTGGTCTCCTCTCTCTTGCCTCAGCTCAGCAGAGCAGTTGCTGCTTTTAATGGAGCAGTGGTCAGGATATGCTTTCGACACATTATTCTATTCATAGTTATTTTTACAAACCTTCCTCCCGTCCACATACCCGCTCATTGTCAAAACTCAGTTTGGTGTTTGCTATCACCATTGAGCTTCTTGCCATCATCTTCCTGATCTATAATACTTACTACTCTATTTTATGTCTTTCTACCGTATCCTGATCAAGACTCTTAGTACACTACTGAGAACATCATGTGGCTCACAAAACTAGTGGTTTGATACTTGATGTGCACCAAATACTTTATGCTGTTGTGCTATGATTCTTGCAATTACTCTTGAAGAAGGTTCTGCACCATGTGCATGGATACAGATGAAACAAAACGCAACATGATGCAGCAACTCTCTTGAATTCAATGGCCAGTGTTTCCATGTATTAAACCAAGTTTATGGAAATCAGAGATACCTTTCTGGAACCAGAGATCAGCGAGTCAAGACTGCATCCCTTTCTGTCCTTGGACTCTGGCAGAGGGTAGAAAGAGAGACTGAGGTGTTATTCCCAATTCAGAAGATAGCTCAGCCCCACTCCGTAGGCAGGCAGAAAGCATTGTGTTCATTTTTTTGTATCTTTGGTATGTATAGGCAATTGACAACAGTTTTGATGAGTATGAACAAATGGATGCCTAAATTTTGATTTTGTTTTATTATTTTGAGACAAGGTCTTGCCATGTGGTGTAGGGTGGCCTCAGACTCCTGACTTCTCTGCCTCAGTTTGTCCAGTTACTACTACTGTTCTGTTGGTGTGCTCTACACGCAAGAGTGTGGAGATCATCATATGGCCTGTGGAAGTCGGAGCAGACCTCACGGGGGCGGGGGGAGTCAGAGTCATGTTGAGGCTGACAGAAAATGTGGGTAGAAGGCTAATTGCATGGAAAAAACTATCTGTAAGGGCTGACGTTCCTGGAATGATTAACCTGGACAGCAGAACTGTTTCTTTGCCTTCTGTAACGCTTTGTTTGCTCTGTAAATTCCCAAAGTCAGGGTTTTTCTTACTCAGTCAGTGCCAGGAAGTCATAAGACTCTTGGTAGTTACTTTTGATAGCTCTGCCCACTTCCATCATGGATCTCTCACTTCCAGACTCAGGTTGGACCATTTTGCTTGTTTGTATCATTGCTGAACAGGAATCATCAGGACCTCGGGCTCACCCAATGGGTTTCCTTTGCAGGTGAACATGTTTGTTGAAGGGTTCCATGATGCCATCCTCCTCTATGTTCTGGCTTTGCATGAAGTGCTCAGAGCTGGCTACAGCAAGAAGGACGGGGGGAAAATCATCCAGCAGACTTGGAACCGGACATTTGAAGGTAGGGATTAGGTCTTCTTGGGAGCAGTACAGCGGCCAAATAAGCTGCTGCTTCTGTGACTGCCATCTCCTGGAACTCAGACCCCTTCTAGAGTCTTTCTCCATTTTAAAAAGTTGTCTCATATATATATTACATCCCAACCACAGTTTCCTCCTCCTTCCCTCCCAGTTGGTCTCCCCACCTCCCTTCTTCCTCCAACCCACTCCTCCATTTTCCTTCCAAAAAGGGTAGGCTTCTCAGGGATATCAAAGTGGCATATTAAGTTGCAATAAGACTAGATACCTCTCCTCATATTTAAGGTTGCACAAGGCAACATAGTAAGACAAAATGGGTCCCAAAAGCAGGCAAAAGAGTCATAGACAGCCCCCACTCCCACTGTTAGGAGTCCTGCAGAAGACCAAGCTACATCAGAGAGGCTTCATTCAGCAATTGATGCCGAGAACCCCAGCCAAGCATCAGGAGGAGCTCAGAGAATCCTGTGGAAAAGGGGAAGGATTGAAGGTGCCAGAGGGGTCAGTGTCACCGCAAGAAAACTCACAGAATCAACTAACCTGGGTTCACAGGGACCTAAAGAGACTGAACCAACAATCAGGGAGCCAGTATGTGTTTGACCTAGGCCCTCTCTATATGCTACAGTTGTAAAAGTATGGATAATAAGTCAATTCAAGTCACAATCTTGTGAAAATAAGGCCACATAATGCAATGCACGTGGACATGGCTTAAGAAAATTCTACTACAATAAAAATGGTCATGTTCCTGCTTAAATAACAAGTATACTATGGTGTATTTATGTGTGTCTGTCTGAGAGAGAGAGAGAGAGAGAGAGAGAGAGAGAGAGAGAGAGAGAGAGAGAGAGAGAGAGAGAGAGATTCATGTCCAGTTTTATTGTTCAACTTAGTTTTTGATGCACAGTCTCTCATTGAATCAAGAGCACACTACTGCTTGGCTAGACTAGGGAGCAAGCCCCTGAGACTTGCCTGGTTCTACCTCTGCCAACACAAGGATTGCAGCTATGAACTACTGTGCTCAGCTTTTTACACGGGGCCACGAGTCCCAACTCACATCCTCTCACCCGTGCAGTAATCACTTTACCCACAGAGCCCTCTACCTAGTCCTATGTGCTTAAAAATCATATTTAACATAAGTGTTATTCACTACAGAACCATCAGTGTGAAAGATCTGCAATCAGGCTTAGAAGTCTGCTCACCTGGGTGTACATTTCCCTTGATCAGACCATATTGGCTTTAGTGGGATGCAGAAGATGGGCTGAGAGCTGCCTAGCAGGGCCGGGCTCTCTGCTTTTATTTGACTTTCAAGATAGTGAATATATTAGTTTCTGCTTAAATAAAAAGTGTAAGAATAACAGCAACAAAAAGCACACCATCTCATCATTACAACAATCTAGGTTGACGTTTAAAAATGAGACTATGCTTGGCTAGGAAACTTAAACAGAATGCAGATGTCCAAAATTCAAAGTGAAAGCTTTGCTTCCCACTCTACCTCCTTTCCCTAGTACAATCACTACCAGCAGCCTTTTCCTAGATGACTCCAGAGGCGTGCTGTGCTTTCTGGGAGCATCATTATATATTCCGTAAAACTTTTATAAAGTGGTCTTATTGTCAACACCACTTTTCATGGTTGTTTTATTTATTTTACATTTTTAATTTTTGTATCCCAAAAATTCATACAAGGTACTCATAGAACTGATATATTTTAAAATGAGAAATGTGGTTCTACCTTATGGTTATATAATAATTTCCATAATTCTTTTGTTTATTTGTTTTGAGACAGGGTCTTCCTATATAGTCCTAGCTGACTTGGAACTTGTTTATATAGACTAGACCGGCCTTAAGCATGAGGCAGTCCCCCTGTCTCTGCCTCCAGAGCATGTGTATTACAGGTGCCCCCAGCCCCAGCCTCTAATCTCTTTTTGGCTGGTGGATACTTCAGTTGGTTACAGTTCTTGTCATTCTGCAATATGGTGACATAGGCTCTTGCTTGCCTTGTTGAAGTTTTGTGAATATTTCTCACAGAGAGCATTCCTTTTTTTTAAAAAAAGATTTATTTTATTTATATGAGTACATTGTAGCTATCTTCAGACACACTAGAAGGGAGCATCAGATCCCATCACAGATGGTTGTGAGCCACCATATGGTTACTGGGAATTGAACTCAGGACCTCTGGAAGAGCAGTCAGTGCTCTTAACCACAGAGCCATCTCTCCAGCCCCCACAGAGACCATTCCTAATGTGAAGGATTTTGGCTCTCAATGTATGTTGGTACTTTATAAAGTGCAGTGGATATTGTTAAACTTCTTTTTTATTTTAATTGGCTTTGTTGCTTCATTTGCCACCAAAATGGCTTCTTTTTCAAATTTAAAAAAATTGAGGTTATAATTACATTTCTCTTTTTTTATTCCTCCCTCCAAACCCTCATATATATTTTTCTTGTTCTTTGTCACATTCATGCCTCCTTATTTTCACTAGTTGTTATTGTATGCATATATGTGTGAATCTATACACATATATGTATGTACACACACACACACACACATACACATGCACACACACACACACATACACACACGCACACACACACACATATTCCTAAATATAGTATATTCAGTCAATATAACGCTACTTGTAAGTATGTTTTCAGGGTTGACTATTTGCCCAACACCTTACAGAAAATTCTGCTAATCTGTATTTTTGTTAATAGTGTATATAAGGCTTACTTCACTAACACTCCAAACTGGCCTGAGCTGGTTCCTAGAGCAGGCATCAACTTTATGTTCATTCACCCAATCCATTCAACAGGCGTCTACGATGTATCAGGTGCTGTTCAAGGAACAGGGGCTAAAGAACTGAAGTAAAGATGTTGCCCATAATCAATTTCTCTGATGTGCAAATGTGTGTGTGGGAAAAGGCAATAAACACACAGCCCATTCCAGGAACAATAAAATAAAGCAGCATAGGGATATATAGAAAGGAATGGTACAGGACTACTGGCTTACAGTGGTCAAGGAAAGGTCTCTGAACATGGCAGTGGAGTGAGACCTGAGGGTGACAGAAGTCATTTTGTTTAGGATACCATGCTGCAGAGGGAGCAACAATTTCTTTGTAGTCTGAGTGTATGTGGTAGGAGGTTGTCAACTGTGGAGCTGGGAGGTCTATGTGTATATGGGACAGTGTGATGGGACTCAGTGTTCAAGATACAATGGGACCAGACCCATGGACCTAGAAATCCTGCTGAAATAGAAAGCTGCTTTAGTCTTCAGAGAGATGGTATACCTTATGGCTGCTCTGTGGCACATAACCTGTAGTTTGCTCGTGAGCATCTTCTGAGAAGCATTAAGAGAGAATGCGGACTGGGGAAACAGGAAGTAGGAGCGGCCATCTTTTAGTACCCCATTTGCTCTGTAAGAGGCTGAAAAGTAAGTTAACTGAAAAGGATCCTTTCAGTTCTGCACTCTGCCATCTCACCTGTGAGCCCTTTCGTGGGCTGGAGTACGCTTTTACTTATTCATGAAACTTTTCATTGAAAAGTGAAAATTTTCAATGACAAGAACAAAGCCAAGTGTACTTTTGAGAGAGGAGTGCAGAATGGTCCCCTCTATGTTCTATGTTCTACAGCTTCAGCTCATCCACAGAGATTAAAGAGAAGGGTGGTAGGAGGAGTGGAGCTTCAGATGGGGTTATCTGGATAGTAGCTATAGTAGCTACTGCTAACTTTCTATGGTATTTTCAGTGAACAACATGTTTTACTCTGGACAAGAGTGACAGCTTTCATTTTAGACAAGTAGTTGCTTGTGAGTAAGCTTCCTGGACGAACTTGCTTTGCCTCTTCCTGCTTCAGCTGAGGGGCAGGAATCAAATAGGGTAATTCAGGGGGCATATTAGGACAAAGTCAAGTTTCCCAGAAGTTGTGCACAATACACTGAGAAACTGGTACATGGGGACACAACCTTGGTCAGGCACATCCCATTCTTAGCTATTACTCATTGCATGGTGGTCATTTGTTCTTGGTCTTCTGACAGCGGGATAGGAGCCAGAGTTGGGGATGCTGAAAGGCACCAGTGAGGGAGGTTGTTGAGAGAAGGGCAGGTACCCACAATGGCTGGAATACAGTTTTGTTTAGAGCCAAGACATGCGCTAAATTTTCTCTTACGCCATCTTGATATTTCCATTTTAGGGCCAGGTCTACATAGTCAGTATGCATCAAGAATATAAATAATTGTATAGTTGAGTTTAAAACTATTACCTTATGTGTCCAAAATGTAAAGATTGATGCCAAGGTAAGTTCGGATTTGAATGGTTTGGAGTCTATTTTATTTGCTAAATAATAGTGCATTTGAAGGTATCCCCTCAAAGAACTCTAAAGTAGATGTGTGAAGAAAAACTCAAACCATCCTAACATTAAAAACAATTTTAATTTTAGTGGTTGCTGTAAGTGACTATTAAGTTGTCAGGAGAAAAAATACCCTTGGATGTTATTTGACAAAATTGGATTTTATTGCCATGAAACCTATGATCAGCTCTGAAGACCATCAATAAATGGTCCAAGAAGAAGCCGTGTTTCCTCTGTGTGAGAGGTCAGGGGGACGAAGTAAACAGGACTGTGGAACAGGACACAAGCCCCACTCTAGACAAACAGAAACTGGGGTAGAAAAAAATCATTGCTGATATAAAGGAACATTTTGCTCTCAGCCTGACAACTTCACCTTCTGCCTGATACTCTCAGGTGAAGTCTCACTTTGCAAAGCAGCCACCCCAAGCGTTCTCACCCTATTTCCTGGCAGAATGGCAATAACTTAGAGGTGTAATGAGGTCTTGAAATACTAGGGCCACTTTATCTTTATAAAATACTCTGCAATACACTCAGCAGGACACACCTTCCCAAATACCTCTGAACAGAATGACAAATGATTTCAGATAGCCACAATATTTGGAGAAAAAAAATTCTACATCTATATCTTTATCTATATCTATTCACATGTACATATGTATATACAAACTATATGTACATAATTTGAAGTTTTATTTGCCCCCAAGGATACACAATATGGTAATAGGTGTATCCTTTGCAACTTGCCTGTATTAAGAAGACAAAAAATGTAGATGAATGGTACCTCCATTCTGTTTCCAGCAAAGTAATCCAAAGTCTGGAAAAATCAGTGGACCTTCAAACCACAGCCCAAAGGACAGTAAACCCAAAAGACTGCCTCTCCAAACCACACAAGAGGATGGAACTTTCCCCTGGGATGCTTCTTAGCAGACACTCTTTTTACTGGGGCAGTCATTAGTTCTGGAGAGAACCAAATCAGTGGAAGCATCAATTAAGAACAACACAGAATTGCCCCACAAAGAAAATAAATAGCTTTTGTTAATTAGAACACGGCTGGTGCACACATCCTGCTACTTAGTGAACGAAGATGACATAACAGACTATTTATTATCAGCCATTGTTCTCTGGTAGCCTTTCGGGGATTGGTTGCTGTGAGCATCCATCATTGCTGGTCAAGGTGGGTGGGTCCTCTGTGTTCCGGCTGATCTGCTCCAGCTTCATATCTCACTGGCTCTGGTTATAAACAGAGGCACCCTTCATTAGAAACTTCACAGTTCTCAGGTTCTTTTCTTGCCTCAGGATCTTTGAAAATTAAACCAGGTCAGTTACTTCTTGATAGTGGTTTGAATCATATGTTTCCTACTATGTACTTTCATGGAGATTTTATAATTCTTTTTTTTTTTTTTTTTTGATTTTGGTTTTTCAAGACAGGGTTTCTCTGTGTAGCCCTGGCTGGCCTGGGACTCACTCTGAAGACCAGGCTGGCCTCGAACTCAGAAATCCACCTGCCTTTGCCTCCCAAGTGCTGGGATTAAAGGATTGCACCACCACTGCCTGGCTTATAACTCTTACTCTTTTACTGAACTCCACCTTGATGAGTCACTTGTAGTGATTGATCATGGTCAAGTGCTTTCTGTGACTTTGAAAACAAAGTAATGATAATAGTAACTTTAAAATATCATCCTTCATTCTCAAATCCCAAGCTCAAAATCCCTTAAGGGTTCAATGGAAACTTCCTTATAATGGATTTTTTTTTTGTTTTTGTTTTTGTTTTTTGTTTTTTGTTTTTCGAGACAGGGTTTCTCTTTACAGCCCTGGCTGTCCTGGAACTCACTCTGTAGACCAGGTTGGCCTCGAACTCAGAAATCCTCCTGCTTCTGCCTCCCAAGTGCTGGGATTAAAGGCGTGTGCCACTACTGCCCAGCGGATGTTTGTTTCATGCAAAGAATTCTTTAAAACATTACCTTCTGGCTATGTGTGTAAATGTTACATGAACTGGAGCTTTATTGTGTTTAGACTTGTGTCTTACCCCCAAGATGTCTCATTATGTGTATGCAAATATTCAAACAATTGAAAACATCTGAAATCTGAAACACTTCTGGTCCCAAGTACTTCGGCTAAAGGATACCCAACCTGTAGGAGTAATAATAGCAGTAGAGGCACTAGAAGAAGAAAAAAGCTGGCTCCTCTTAAGTATCTGTTGCCTTGAGTGTTTTATCTTATACAAGTATCTCTACATCCTCTTGGTAGGAACATGATCTTATTTATGCCAGTTGTAGAGAGGCTCAGGGAACAATTACTTTGTTTGTAATTTTGTGTGTGTGTGTGTGTGTGTGTGTGTGTGTGTGTGTGTGTGTGTGAGAGAGAGAGAGAGAGAGAGAGAGAGAGAGAGAGAGAGAGAGAGAGTAGAAATCAGAGGATAACTCCTCTTGGGAGTCAGTTTGCTCCTTCTACCATGTGGGTCCCAGAGATCAAACCTCTGTTTAGGTTGATGGCAAGCACCTTAACCCACTTCACTTGACTGGATGCTTAGTCTCCTTGAGCAAAGACTCCTTTTGCTCTAACTTAACCTCTGCTGCAATGCTAACTCAGCACCCAGGAATCTTTTGGATAATGTTTGGATAGCCAATGAGTGAACACACATTAGGCAACGCTCTTTAGACACTGGCTCCAGAGACTCAACAACCAGGCCTCCAGCTTTCCTGTGTGTTGATGCAGCCTGTATGACGATCACTCACTGAATCCTGGACCAGACTGACTTTCTTTATGAGAGTTGTCCAATGATCACATCAACCTATGTGTGATAAGACAACTTTACTTCTCTGCTAAAAAAACTCCAGAATGAACACATTGCTTCAGCATGGACATTTTTTTTTTAAAGTATTCCCCAAAGATCATTTATTTCTTTTTCTTTTCTTTTTTAAATGGAGAAATGTTAAGAATTTAGGAATGCAGACACAGATGAAATTACAATGTCTTTCCAAATGCCAACAAAAATGCTCCTACTCTGATGTGATTCCCTGTGGCATGAATTTGTTTAAAAAAAAATCCCATTAATTCGTTTTCTTGGCAGGCAGAGGCACCATAAGTCTCTAACTCAGAGTTCTTTACCTCTCCTGTAGGTATCGCTGGGCAGGTGTCCATAGATGCCAACGGGGATCGGTATGGGGACTTCTCTGTGGTTGCCATGACTGACACAGAAGCAGGCACCCAAGAGGTGAGACTTTTTTTTTTTTTTCTGCTTTGGTGACTCTTCCAAGTAGGGACTCCAACAGTGTATTTGTCTTGATGTCCAAAGCACGCTTCAAATAAAAATGCGCCTTTCCATGTAGTGAAAGCTCACTGTTGATTGAGGGGTCAGAGAGAAGGCAGGACATGGTGCCTTGTATGTTCTTGGTAGAAAAATCCTACCTTTCAAGAGTCTCTCCCCAGAACTGGGTAATAAGGACATCTATTGACAGGAAGTGCAACTTACTTGCCCTTTGCATTTCTGGATTTCTTTTTCTAGTGGTTATGATTTTCAGGCGATACTATTTCAAAAGACGGTGAAGTCTCAGGACAGAGAAGTCTGTCATGTATGGAAGATGAGCCTGTGACAGTCACTAGGGTCAGGGCTCTCTGCTTCAATTTCTTTAACTATAACATGGGAATTGTAATATTTTCCTCACTGGTTTTGTGACATTTTTAGAACCATATGGAATGAGATCTAGAAAAGTACCACATGACCTCTAATTGACGAATATAGAGAAAGAAATAAGTATTAAATAAATATTCAGTGTTTCTACTGAAAAATGTATGTTCAGCAGATAACAATGATTGCCCTGTTTCCATGGAAGGTCATCACTCTTGTTGCCTTTGTGGATACAGGCACGAGGGACTTGCTGTTCTCCTCTCTGGAGAGGTACACCTAGCCTTTGGTGATGGAATGGGAGTCTTCTCACTATGTTCACTGAATGAGTTCATATCCCACTCTACTCCCTCCTAGTTCTGAGTCGTCTGCTGTCCAGCTTCCCTCTCTGGAGAAGGTGGGACGTGATAGCCATCTCATCTCACTGTGAGATGGCAGAGCACTTGGGATTTGCTCAGCACATAGCAGTAGCTGTCATAGTTCAGGAGGACCTAGGATTGTTTTGACCATGACCAGATATAGCCTAGGAGGACCTGCTGTGGCTCAGTCAGGAGGGAGGAGAAGTGTCACAGGCCACCCAGGAGCCACAAGTTTGTGCCCAGACAAAAGAGGAGAATTCTTAAAAAATGGTGGGTGAGAAGACCCTGCCAGATCAGCTCATGTAACTGATCTACTAGTCTTGTAACTGGAGCGTGACCCTGCAGTTACATCATGAGTGAGTGATGATTTCCCAGGAATCTAAGGTGACAGCTGAAAAGTCAGCCTGAAAATGGCAGAGTACAAGAAATGAATTTATTAGAGATGAATGTAACCTCTAAAGAAATGGCAATGACCAAAGGAGAGTCAGAGAGTTCATCAGTGGCACTCTAAATTTTTAAAAATTGCATTTATTTATGTATTTATGCATCTATATATGTATCTCTCTGTGTGTGTGTATGTGTGGGTGTGTAGGTCAGACAATAATTTGTAGGCATCAGTTATCTCATTCCAATGTGTGGGACCTGGGGATCAAATTTAGGTCTTAAGGCAAAGGACTTTATCTCCGAAGTTATCTTGCTGTCACTCTAAATATATCTTTATCTTTATATTTATATTTATAT
>JADRCD010162169.1:0-11762 GCA_019843815.1 Montemys delectorum
ATCCCTAGCACAATTTTAAGAGTTCTCTTCAGCCAGGTTCTTATGTTGGTACTGGTGTTTGTGCTTCTATTCTGAATCAGCTCAGGTTTTATATTAATATTATGCTTTTAATTTTTAAAAATTATCTGTATGAGAAGTCAGAGGGCAACTTTGTGGAGTCACATCAGTTCTGTTCTTTCACCATGAGGTTACAGGATCGCACTCAGGAATAAGATTTAAGTTGTCAGGGTTATGCAACAACCCCCCTCACCTACTGTGGTCTCTCATCGGCTCCATGCCCCTGCCCCCCTTTTGGCTAATGTTAATTAGTCTTTATTGAATAGTGAGTGTTTGGCCTTAAAAATGTCCCTTTCTCAGGTCTAACTTTGTAAACTTTACACTTTTATCTGTACTTGTGTATACTTATTTCCCTGTATTTTTGTAGAAAGGCCCATTAGAAACTGTAACCTTTCCCTCTAATGGAAGCAAAAACCAATAAAATTTAAAAACAGAAACAAAAACAACAACAACAAAAAAAAAAATACGATTCCCTGGGAGAAAGAAAACTGATGAGCACAGGACAAGTGAGTGCGAGTGCACAAGAGAAAGACTCTTCCTGTTGTGGAGTGAAAAAAACACAGATTCGTAGAGCATCATGGCCAAATCTGAGGAGACTGAAGATGGCTATGTATGTTACCTGTGGGGATCCGCCATTAGATATAAATCCTGAAGAAACCCTCACCTCAACTGTGAGGAAGCAGGCACAAGGACACTAGGAGAAATAGTTGACTGTAGGGGCCTCTCTTCCCTCCTTCCATGCAGTTCAGATCCACACCACCAATTGCTGGAGTGAATCCTCTATTCCTCCTTCCTCCCACACCCTCCTGACAGCTGCAGGTACCTAGAATGCTCTCTCTGGGACCCCCAGTGGCCACACTGGGCTGGGATTCAGTAGGTGACTTTCACCCCTCATCCTGTCCTCCAATGCAGTCTCTCCAGCCTCATCCCAGTGCTGTAGCTTGAAAGGCCCTCCTCCCACTTATCTCCACTCCTGAGAGATTCCACCCAACCTTGAGGTAGACACACCATTTCTCCTTCCCAGAGGCCCTCTCCACCTATAGGCCTTCTTCACCTCACCTGCTTCTAGTGTTAGCCACTTGTTCCTGTCAGCCCCTGATAAGAGAAACACTTTCAGTATGGGACACCGAGAGGCCACACCTGGCAGGGGCTCAGCCAGGTGAGTCATGCTAGCCTTCCTGTCTTCCATTACTATCTCTCTAGTTCTGCCCTCAGCCTAGTAACAAAGTGCTTACCAATACCCCTCCTCCCACCTCAACCTCATTCACAGGAGACTCCAAGTCTTGGTTCAGAATCAGAATGATCCTAATATTTTCATCCTTGTCCCTCCAGATAATTACTTGCCTTTCAGCCACACTCTTGCAGGAGCCCTCCTGCCCACCCCACCTCAAACTCCCAGGAGACCTTTAGCTGTAAACAAGATGTCCTTCGCTCTTTCCTGAAACCCTTCTCAGCCTTTCTCTGGCCCGCCTCTGTTCTTCCCTGTCATCCACATCAACAGACTGAAAGAAAAACCACATGATCATATTACGGTTTCTGACTTTATGTTTTTTATAAGATTTTTGTGTAGGCATGTATGTGTCTCAGTAGGGGTGTGTGTATGCGTTTCTCATGCTCTTTCTTTCTTTGTTTATTTTTTTGTTGGTTGGTTGATTTGTTTTATCTTGATTTGAGCATATATATATATATATATATTTTTTTTTTTCTAAAGAGAGAAAGGAGGCATAGAATTGGATAGGTGGGAAAGTGGGGGAGAATCTGGGAGGAGATAAGGGATAGAAAACCCAAATCAGAATATATTGTATAAAAAATATTTTCAGTAAAAAAGAGAAAATACTAAGGGAAGGAAAGTAGTGAGACTCGCCCCTAACATGGTCAACACAGTGGAGATGTTGAGTCTTAAGTACATACTGTTTTCATGCCTGGCCCCACCGTGTATACAAGGACCTCGGATGCATAGGAGTGACACTCATTTATTATTTATTTTTCATTAGTTATTGTTTATTATGCAAAGCTCCACACACCCTCTGGAGGACTGATGAAGAAAGAGGCCCTCTCAAGGAACATGCATACACTACCCTGACTTACTTGTTCATTTTACAATTACCACACTTATCAGTCACACAGAGTTGTATATTTACCAGAAACTTCACATCGAATGATAAATTTTTATCTATTTTCCAAGTTAATGTCATGGGGGCATGGTGTTCTATCCTAATACTGGGCAGTCTCACAGAGCTTCAGCTCCCAATCAATAACCTAATTATAAGAAGAAAACAATATAGTGTGCTATATTCAACACATGATATTCAATACTTTATTAGATACATAAATACATACATAAAGTACACTTTATATTCGGTCATTTTGCCTCAAATACTCCGGTATGTTGTTCTGAGTATATTTAAGTTACTTTAGCCCAGAACCTGGGGGGACTGGAGGGTCACAACCCCTTTAAAGGTAGACTGGCACATACACAGGGGGTACATATCAGATATCCTTCATATCATATAGTCACATTAAAATTCATAGTAGCAGCAAAATTACAGCTATGAAGTAGCAGTGAGAATAATCCTATGGTTGAGGGTCAGAACATGAGGAACTGTGTTAAAAGTCACAACATTAGAAAAGTTGAGAACCACTGCTCTAGGGTATGCTACCATGTGGTCTGAGGAGATGAGGTAGGTAGGTATATTTAAATGCATTTTTAACTTGGAGCATTTTCAATTCCGAATGGGTTTACAGAGACACAGGTCAGGAACAGCGTCCACCTGGCTCTGTTCCTCTGGAGAAACCTAACTCCTGCATGACCACAAGCAAAAGAGTGTGCACTAAAAGCAGGAACCTGACTGCGTAGGTCTAAGGGTGGAATAGTCAATCCAGGGCCAAATTAACAGACTGTGCCCATGTGCCATCCTAGACCACCTTCAACCCTTCTGTTCCTAGTCAGGTCTCTGGGGACATGAAGTACAGCTCTCTGGTGGGTGAGTACAGAAAGGGTAAAGATTCCAGGGCCCAAAAACTCATTAATCATTAATCCCATTGTATATGCCAAAGAGAAAGGGTATCTGTTGAACATTCACTGAGTAACTGCCTCGGATGGCAAAGGAGAGTTACCTCCTCTCAGGACTGGTGTTGAAGCACAAACCCCTCCTCCCCACCTCCCACCCTGCCATCCTCCCAACCTCAACCCCACCTACCCACCCCACTCCCTACACACAAACACATACACACACACCCTGTCCTTGGGGTGCCTCTTCCCATGGGGAAATCTCTGACCTTCTACACTAGCAACTTCTTCAGCTTAGACATAAACCTGCAGCCTATATACGGCAGGAGCTGGACACCTACCAGGCCAGCTAGCCACAAGTTAGGAACAAACCTAAAACAAAACAAAACAAAACAAAAAAGCTAGAAAATTGTGCAAACTAAAAGCCTGGCAGGAATAACAGTAATAATTGTCCTTGTTCTGGTTAAACCCAATGCTTAGACTTGAGCTTGAGACTTATACTTAACAACAGACTGTTCTTTTCTGTCTTGCAATATGTCTTGTTAAAAGAATGAAATTAATGACTTTTAAAACATGTGAAAAATAAACTTCTCAAGAGCTATTGAAAGCTCAAAATACTAAAATTCCAAGTCCTCTGTACTGATGAAATAGAAGTATTTTTCCTATCATCTTTCAAGTTTGTACTGCAAGAAAAAGATACAGTATCTCACATTGTGAAGCTATGAGAACTTTGTTGGCAAGGATTCTTTGATGCAGATAATTCCACAACATAAATCAAGGCTTGTTAAACACACAAGAAACGGAAAGGCAATACAAGTAATTTTACAATTTGCTAGACACAGTAGTAAGAAAAACAGGAAGTGGGTGTTTATTAGCAGTCCCAAATATACCAGCCAAAATACAACTCCCCGTGGAGTCTGAGTTATTCAAAATAGAGTGGAGAACAGAATTCCTAAGATTTTAAAAGGGTAATTAATCACAAGCAGTATTCACAGACCAGTGATTTGGAAACTACCTTCTTACTGAAGATCTGGATCAAGAGTAAACTTCAAAGCAAAATGTGCTGATCTCAGATTCATTGCATCTGGTCGATAAACCCTACCAAAACGTCACTTTAAGCCCAGTTGACAGTCCATCTTTATTACATAATAACTGTATGTGT
This sequence comes from Montemys delectorum, assembly GCA_019843815.1. Taxonomy (NCBI): domain Eukaryota; kingdom Metazoa; phylum Chordata; class Mammalia; order Rodentia; family Muridae; genus Montemys; species Montemys delectorum. Next base: position 4,230 of record JADRCD010162169.1, read on the forward strand.
GATGCCTTAGACATCTTTTACCTGACTTGGGGAGTACATCAGTGTCTCCCTAATCAGCCCTTGGCATCAGAAACATTGTCTCTTACTGTTGTTTTGTGCATTGAATTCATAATTAGACATGTAGTTTAAGCCTGTTTCATAGGAACACATGGTCTGTCACCAGGAAGCATGTTTGCAAGCTAACCTGATAGCATGAAAACTTTGTTTTTGATTTAGAAAGCCTTTTAAATATATGCCCCAACCAGTCTGTTTTGAAACTAAGGGTCTTTTATCTTAATGGCAGTGGTTTAAAATATATACCTAGAGAGATGTCTCAGAGGTTAAGAATACTTGCTGCTCTTGCAGAGGACCGGGGGCTGGTTCCCAGCTCACAACTGCCTGTTAAAGGAAGTTCAGAGGATCCAGAACCCTCTCCTAGCCTCCATGGGTGCCAAGCACAAATGTGGTATACATTTATACAGGCAAACAAAACACTCATACACATAAATTAAAAATGAACAAATCTTTTAAATTACATATCTAAAATACATGAGGCATGAATATAATTTTCATGAATCATGTAAAGGAGTTAAATGCAAATTTTCATCTGATTCCAGACCATTTGCTTCTAGCTGGTGAGACTGTGGAACTTGATGATTTAGAGTCTTAGGAACCTGGGCAAATCCCTTACCTGTTCTGTGTCTTAGCTTCTCCCTGTGCACTATGGGAAGTAAAGTGTTGGCTCCATTAACCCCAAGTACTCACTAGGGTGAAAAAAATGACTTGGCTTGGCATCATTAGCTCTTCCAACTGAAGCCACTTAGAAGAAACCAACAAACCACTGAATTAAATTATTTGTTCCAGTCAGTAGGAGGCATAATGGGAATATATGTGCGTGGTAAGTTGGGATGCCATTCACACATCTTATATCAGTGTGTATATTCCTAAGTTGTGATTAAGAAAGAAGTAAGACAGGTCTTTGGAAGCAGCTCACCACAGGAATGAAAAATTAACAACAGGAATTACAAATTACAAATTAGATTGTGAGCGCCAAACTGAATGAGATCTCAACGTCTTCCTTCCCTAATATTTGAAGAACACACACACTCACAAACATACACACAAACACTCATGCATGCATGCACACATGCCAAGCTGGTTGTCAGTTGACCTTCTTCTTGCTTTGGGCTATCCAGCATGATGGAGACAAAAGGTTCATTGGAGGAAAGAAGAAAGAAGGGAAAAAAGGAGAGCGGGCCATACTGTCACAGCTCCCCATTCTCTGCTCAGAGGATTGACAGGTGGTGGTGTTGACATCAACTGCCTCCTCCTTCAGGGTGAGTGGGAAGGCACACAGCTTCCCCTGGGAGTAACTTCTGGATAACTGGTAGATGCAATGACTTTTGCTCCTGGGCCAGCTCTGAAACATGCCAATCAGTTCTCCTTGCATCCCCAGTTGATGACCTCAAGGAGACCCTAAATAACAGTGGAGTCCCCAGGGATGAGGAAAATTCAGTAGAAAACACCTCCTGTGCACCCAGTTAACTTTGCTCAAGTGAAAAATAAGCTTTTATTGTGCTAACCCACTGGAATTGGGGGAGGGGGACTTGGTTACACCATCATGTAGCCTGTCATGTGTAGTACAGACTAGGAAAGGCAGACTCATTCAAATCAATCTATTTAGCCAATCAGCTCTGGGTTCTGAAGCATCTGGATAAGTTAGGGGAGAAAAAAGCATTTCTCTTTCCCTCCCTTATTTTCCTGGCAAGTCAAGTTTCCTGCTGAACAGCTCAGCCTGTGGTGGCAGCCAGAGCCATTGCTTCCTCTTGGAACTTCTGAAATACAGAAGGCCACAGATGCTCTCTGCAGGTCACACCCTGCCAATTAGCTCTGCATTGGAGGAGGTACAAAGTCTGGTTTTGTTTTTTAAATTATTATTATTATTATTATTATTATCATTATTATTATTTGTTGTTGTTGTTGTTGGTGGTGGTGGTGGTGGTGGTGGTGGTGGTGGTGGTGGTCCTCTTCTTCTTCCTCCTCTTCTTCCTCCTCCTCCTCTTTTTCCCAGAGTGGTACTGGCCCCCAGTTCTCTAGCAATCCCCAAAACTTCATCAAACATATTTACATCCAATGGGAGCACGCCAGCCCCGAATGTGTGGTAAGTACTGTGACCTTCTGTAGATGCTCTAGTTGGTTGTCACATCGATCCCCAGACACAAATGCTTGTCCTATAATTCAGATGACAGTAACCCTGAGGATATTGTAGGACTTGAAACAAATGCAGGAACCCCAAGAACCTGCTCTAAGAAAGCTGCATCAGACAGGGAAAAATCCCTAATAATGCACTAAAGCCCACACAGCAACTACCATGCTCTATCAAAATTATCTAAGCCAAAAAGAGTTCATGAATATGGACTGAAAATAATACATTTCATAGTTATTTCCCTCATAGCAATTTAGGCCTTGTGTGTTTAATCACACTAAAGCTACAAACCATAAATGGCTGTGGTCTATACCTCAGATAATGTTTGTGTGGTCCTCACAGTGTTCCAAAAAGAAAAATTAATTTTTTGGTAAAAAGATTTTACACAATGATCTCAAATTTCTGACTTCTCTTGTAAGACCAGAAGCTTAAGAGATATGGATGTGGACCAGTGTGTGTACATGTGTGCCTGTGTGTGTGCATGAGTGTGTGTGCATATATTTGAGTCTCCCTCTCTCTGTGACAACCCTGAGGGAAGCCAGTTGCTATAAGCCCATTCTGACCACTCTGCTTACTTAATATTACCTGCCTGTCTTAAAAAGTTTTGGTAAGACTCCTTAAACAGTATTTGTATCAATTAGTGCTCATATTCATCTGTGCGTCTTTCTATGTCAGAACTACCCCTTCCAGAGAAAAGGCCAGCGTTCAGAAGTACCTGGACACAGGCAGGAGAAGACCCTCTCTCACTTATGTGGTCCCTTCTGCTGGGCAAGGGCAAGTCTTTTGCTGCCCTAAGTTATGGATGTACAGGGCCATCGAGTGGAGTGACCTCATCAAGGGAAGGGTACTGAGCCTGTACCCAGTAGCCCTGTAAGATGCACGGCAATCCTTTTTGCAGTTTGACTGTGGCTGAACAGATAGATCTGAAGATCACACCATTAAGTCTGGGTAAAGTCGGCTCTCACTGAGGCTCCTTTCTATGTCCTCTACTAAACATATATCCTGCGAAGAAGCACATTTGCAAGTGGCACGGTGGACCTTGGAGAAATTGTGAACTTGGGCTGGCCTCCATTGTCATTGCACCTGAATTTGGGATTTGCTGTTTACAAGTTTATGCTGTATAATTTCTTTTCTTGACTTTTCTTCTCTTACTCAGTTTTTTTTTTCTTTTTCCCCCTCCTCTTCTTTTATTATCAAGCTCTCTTTAGCATCTCGATATGATATATCCAAGTGTGAGAATTCTTATTTGTTAATTGATAACTGTTTTAGTACAAAATGCAGGAACACCAGGAAGTTAAGCTGCATGTCTGCACGGCCTCAGCTTGAACTGTAGTGATGCTGGGTAAATACTTAAATAGAAATAGATGGAAAACATGAAGGCCTGGTGGCACACGGCAATGAGGAAGGCACACATCTGGTGGCATGTGGAGTACTTTTCATTGTGAAGTCTTAAACACAAGAGCTAAAAGCTTGCAGCCATCCTCCCCAAACCTCAGGGCACTGAGCATTTGTGAGCTCTCCTTTGCCCCTAACAGCATCAAAATTCAGTATAAAAACCCACCTAGAATCTGTTGCCACCTCTGAGATTCAGCATTAGCCAGGGGACAGAGAGAAATCCTGTCTACCTAAGAATAAGCCACTCCCTCTCAAAGAAAAAAAATAGAAGGATATGAGTCTGAGAGCAGCGTATTCCTTTGAAGAAAAAGAATAATCTCTGTGTGTCCTCTCACTTCAGATTGTGTTTTTATGAAGTGTGTACCTTCAAAAACTATTAGACTTCTTTGCTTCTATTCCAGGAGTTTACATAAAGTCTGGCTATAGTCAGAAGTGACCTTACTTGACCTTGGGCTCCATTGACAGATACTTGCTTAGGTTCAATTGTTGTCTGGGGATTGAGAGTGGCATAACAATATTAGTGAAAACAATAGCCAGTTCGTTTATATAGAGTCTTTCTTCCTGTGATTTCAAAGCAAGTTTTCAAGCCTAATACAAATGACATTAAAAGGAACCAGCCCAAGACTTGGCAACTGCAGCTTAAGGGATACTTCATTCTGCTCAGCAAGTGCACTCTGTGTGCGAGCGGTGGCTGACTGCACAGGGACCGGTCCCTCTTCCCACAGCTCCCTCAGCAGTACTTGTCCTGCTGCCACCAGCTTCCATGCTGATGGTTTTCTTCCTAGCCAAGTAGTAAGAGTTCATTTCACATGAAACTCGCCCTCTTTAGCCCAGTGTTTCCGGCTTTCTCTTTAACAGAGATCTCACTGAGTCATCTGGGTTTTAGCTCAGATGAATCCATCATCTTTTTTGGGAGAAGGAGGGGTCCTTCTTTTTCTTTGTAGTTTTTTTAGTTAGTTTTTTCTAAAAAGCAAATAGTCAGTCAGTACACTCGTTGGAGATTGGAGTTTATTGGGGGGAAAGACTAAATGTTCACAAAGCTCTTTCTATCATATAGCAATGAGCCCAAAACTGGGAGATTCATGTTTGGTAACACTGAAGTTCAATCTTAGGGGAAACTTCCGGAACCACCTCCTGCCCAGTACAATTACCTCACTTCTCTAGAATGTCTGCTCATTTTCTTTTCCCGGCATCTCTTCTATATGAACACCTCCCAGCCAAGTCAATTAAAAAAAAAAAAAAAAAAAAAAAAAAAAAAAAAAACCTCATTTCCCATCTTTGAATGACTCCTGAGAACCATCCACTGCTAATGTTAAACACAGGAGAACAGCAAATGCTTGAAGGCTTCAGACTGGGAAACAAGGAAGTGAGGGAATAAGGGTTATCCATTAGGAGTGGTTTAGAAACAGGAGTGTCATGGCTACTTTGAGATGAAACTCATTTACACAAACCAAGACAAAAATCTGCTAAATACATCTAGGAGGAGATATGCAAGGCATAGGCGACTCCAAAGAACAATAATGGGATCTTTGTGGATGTTTTGCCTTTTCCAAGAGTTGAATGAGACATAAAGGTATAACACATATAACTCAAACACTTGAAGAATCTGTTGCCTTTGGATCCACGTTGACCGGTCAGCAGAGTGTGGCATTCTTGTTCACAGATGTGTACCACAAGGAGTGTGCATTTCTGCCCCGCTCTGAACAAATGTTGTGCTCAGTATTTCCCCCTGTGGCTGACTTACAAACACATCCCCCCACTCCCTCCCGTGCCCTTCTGTCTCAGAGCCTCTCCTGGTCCATACATCATAGGTAATTTACCATTTGGGAGAAGGTAACAGATTTTCAGAAGTTCTCCAAAAATTTAACCAGCTACATTTTTAAAAAAGAAAAAGGAAGAAATCAATGTCCAATACCTCATGAGATCTAAATAATTTCCCCTTTTCACTACTAAAGATTAATTTTAAACAAGTTACATAAAGGAGAGTATTAAGAATCATTACAAAACCATCATTTTGTTAGATGCCAAAAATTCTTCTTAAATCCTCCACCTTCATAATGGCATAACCTATGTAAAGGCGGCAGTCAAAAGCATTCCAGAGGCAAAGGCAGGGCTGTACTTTTAATTATCTCCTGGTATTTCCTCTTTTTCCTTAAAAGGCTTAAATAAACCCACTGGTGTTGAATTTGCCTGGTCTTTCCCAAAATCATTGCCACAGCTTTTTTAAACTGAACAACATAATTTCTGTTCCCAGTTCACTACTGTCTCTCTCCCAGTCATCCAAATTCAACAAGGAGTGTGGCTCTGAACAAAGCCTTTTACAATGGATTGGATTTCATCTAAAAGCATGTAATTCTGCATAGCCAGAAGCAGTTTCTAATCTTTATATATAGGAACTAACAAGAAAAAAAAAATCAAAGCCACAGGATTAAGTGGGAAAAAAAAAAAAAAAAAAAACCTGTGAATGAAGAACACCAAGCCACTGCTCAGCTGACTTGAGCAAAGCCCTGTAATGTTTCCCAAGCTAATCACTGCTGCCGGTGGCAAGCATTGGAGAATATGTCTAACAGGTCTCGTAGGTCATTATTTACTGAAATGCTACACTGAGTGGTTATTTCTTTTTAAATACTAATAACCCAGAAAGCTGGCCCCATTTGGAAGAGGGTCAGCACAGAGGCGTCTGATTAGTGTCAAAAATGACTGCCTCTCTTTGGTAAAGGAATTCCCTAAAGGAAACATAATTCACAATGACAAATGTTGGCATTTTTAGAATTACAAACATAACCTACAACTTGAATTCGGGTTACGAACCCGCTAGATAATATTCGGGGCTTGTTTGGTAGCTGGTCATGAGTCCCAGTTTTAAAAAAGAAATCCAACTGCTTGTGAAAAATATAAAGAATAATATAATCACAAGTCTTTGTGCTCAGAATGGAAAGAAGCCTGTGGGCATGTCTGGGCCACAGGCTGAGGTTGGCTATGCCACTGGTTGTATTTTCTGAGCTGGGTCTTTCAACTACACTTTCTCAAATTTAGTAAAATCTTTTAATAAAGAAGGAGGAAATGTTGACTAGGAATAAGCAGAGGGTTTTTGTGCCCCCCCCCAATAACTTATTTATCAAGCATACGGATTGAGTATCTATGCTGCTTTTAGTTTGGAAAGCATATAGGTACCGGTGTCACTTCAGACGATAAACTGGTCATTAGTGTAGTTACAGGGCTCTATCTAGCATGCCTATCAACAGTCTTTTACTTAAAAATACACAGTAGCAAAGTGTTTGTTAAAACCACTGCTTGCATGCTTATGATGAATGAATGCATGGACCTTCATTGAAAAGGAAAACCTCTAGAGCAACTCTCATGAAACTTCAGCGTTATCTGCGTGTCAAAGCACCTTATTTATGACATCTTTAACTGTATGGTATTAGCATCTGCCACATGAGCATGTTCCTCCAACTCCTGGTTCCCAAACTTCCTAATGCTGCAACCCTTCAATACCGTTTACTCACGTTGTGGTGACCCCCCCCCCCAACCATAAAATTATTTTCATTGCTACTTCATAACTGTGACTTTGCTACTGTTATAAATTGTAATATAATTCTGTGTGTTTCCCAATGGTCTTTGGAGATCATGACACACAGGTTGAGAACCAGTTCTCCAGTCAGTGGCTGTGTTATGTGCTCTTTCATAGTGTAGAGACAATTCACTACATATATTATGCTCTTTTTTCTTCTTAAAGAAAAAGGTTTAAATAATCAGAAAATATGACATGTTATTTGCAAAGAAAACATTTAGAACTTCTGGTTGTTCTCTGAGGTATGTTTGTTTGTTTGCCTTTCTAAGTATTATTTATGCTAAAAGACACCTGCGTGGGTTTTGGTTCAGCTTGCTAATCACTTTTACGTTTACTATACAGCTGCAAAAAAAAAAAAAAAAAAAAAAAAAAAAAAAAA
>JADRCD010162172.1:0-10839 GCA_019843815.1 Montemys delectorum
GCTGCTCCCTGAGTCCTCCCAGGTTCTTTTGGGCAAACACACATGGTGGTGGCAGCACCTGTTCCCAGCCCCAGTTTCTAGTTCTCTAATGACACACAAGCCAAACATTTAGCTGAAGCCAGTCTTTGCTCAGGCAGCAGGCACTTTGATAATAAAGAGGTGGGAAGCAATCAGCTCATGTCCTTTGGGCCGTTTTCAATGCCCACAGTTTTGTATAGTTTTATACATAGTTTTGTAGAAACTTACTGGCAAGCACAATGACAGCGTTTGCACACGACAAGTACAGCAATAGCGTTTCCACTTAGGGAGCAAAATGACATGTCGAGCACAATGATCGAGTGTCCACGTGGCTACTTCTAATATGATGTGGCACCCAACACCTTTCTGATGCAGGGTTTATCCAGTTGCTTATTCTGGGTTTTCTCAAAAGCACTTGTCATGACTGAGTCTGCCCACCCATGCGGGAAGTGTGTGCGCCATCTTATCTCCTAACAATAAGCCTCATTTCAGAAAGCACTGGTTTGCTGTTTTTAAAAGTCTGTAGGGGGTGGGGAGGTGGCTTCGAGTAAACATGAGGGCCTGAGTTTGATTGCCAGCACCCATGTAAAAGGCTGGGCACACTTGTAATCCTGTTACTGCGATGGTGAAAGACAGAAGGATCTCTGGGGCTCACTAGATGGCCTGTCTACCCAACTGATGTAAACCTGGAAGTTCCAGTGAGAGCCTGGCTCAAGAAAATAATGTGGACAGCTCCTAAGGAACAACACCTTAGGCAGACCTCTAGCCTAAAATGCATTCATATATACAAGCACCTGCACATCTGTGAAAATATACACATCCCTATCCACTTGTGTACACAAACACACACGGGTGGGGGGGTGAGAGAGACAGAGACAGAGACAGAGAGACAGAGAATATCTTATGTCTGTATGGATGTGGTACCTGTCAATAATAAATCTAATGGCCTACAGTTTGGGTAAGAAATAGAAGTTGGGCCAGGCAGTGGTAGCACACGCCTTTAATCCCAGCACTTGGGAGGCAGAGGCAGGAGGATTTCTGAGTTCGAGGCCTGCCTGGTCTACAGAGTGAGTTCCAGGACAGCCAGGACTACACAGAGAAACCTTGTCTCAGAAAAAAAAAAAAAAAGAAAGAAAGAAAAAAAAAGAAATAGAAGTTGGGACATCCAGGAGGCAGGAAGGATTCTGGGGTAGAGTGAAGCATGGGAAGATGTGACAAGATGACCCAAGATGGACAAACACATGGTACCTGCACACAGGTAACCTGCCACGTGGCAGAATATAGGGTGGAATAAATGGGTTACTGTAAGTTACGATGTAGGCAGAGAAGAGCCCAGCTCTGTGGCCAAGGCGTTTATATTGTGAGTCTGAGTCTTATTTCTGGGAAAATGAGGCTAAGGGGAAGAACTAGACCAAGCGCCTATAAATGGTGCCCAACTTACAACAATTAGAACCCAAGCTTAGAGACTAAAAATACCCAGTGAAAGGTGGGGGAAAGTCAGACTCACTGGGCAAGAGGCCTGATCTCTTAGAAAGAGAGAGAGAGAGAGAGAGAGAGAGAGAGAGAGAGAGAGAAAGAAAGAGGGAGGGAGGGGGAAGGGAAGGGGGGGGGGGGGGGGGGGGGGGGGGGGGGAAGGAAGGAAGGAAGGAAGGAAGGAAGGAAGGAAGGAAGGAAGGAAGGAAGGAAAGAAGGCAGACCAAAGCCAAAGCTTCCCAGAATAGCACAAGACCAGTGTCTGGGAAGGAGGTTTCCTACTCAAAGAATCTACAGAGAGATAATGCAGAAGGTGGTCCCCCACCCCCACCTCGTCCTGGTTTCCCCTCCATAAACCCCTATCCTCTCCTCTATCCACCTGCTCACCAACCAATCCACTCCTGCTTCCTGGCCCTGGCATTCCCATAAAATGGGGCATAGAGCCTTCACAGGACCAAGGGCCTCTCCTCCCATTGATAACCAACAAGGCCATCCTCTGCTACATATATGGCTGGAGCCATAGGTCTCTCCATGTATGGAGTCTCTCCACTCTTTGGTTGGTGGTTTAGTCCCTGGGAACTCTGGGGGTATTGTTTGGTTCATATTGTTGTTCTTCCTATGAGGCTGCAAACCCTTTCAGCTCCTTTGGTCCTTTCTCTAGCTCCTCGGTTGGGGACCCTGTGCTCAGTCCAACGATTGGCTGAGAGCACCCACATCCGTATTTGTCAGGTACTGGCTGTCTCCTAAAGAGACAGCTACATCAGGCTCCTGTCAGCAAGCGCTTGTTGGCATCAACAATAGTGTCTGGGTTTGGTGACTGTACATGGGATGGATCCCCAGGTGAGGCAGTCTCTGGATGGCCTTTCCTCAGTCTCTGCTCCACTCTTTGTCTCTGTAACTCCTCCCATGGGTATTTTGTTTCCCCTTCTAAGACAAATGGAAGTATCTCCACTTTGGTCTTCCTTCTTGAGCTTCATGTAGTCTATGAATTGTATCTTGGGTGTTCTGAGCTTCTAGGCATGGCTAAGATCAAAGACTCAAGTGACTGCAGATGCTGACAAGGATGTGGAGAAAGAGGAACATTCCTCCATTGCTGGTGGGATTGCAAGCTGGTACAACCACTCTGGAAATCAGTTGGGCAGTTCCTCAGAAAATTGGACATATTACTACCAGAGGACACAGCTATACCACTCCTGACCATATACCCAGAAGATTATCCAACATGTAATAAGGACACATGCTCCACTATGTTCATAGCAGCCTTATTTATAAAAGCCAGAAACTGGAAACAACCCAGATGTCCCTCAACTGAGGAATGGATACAGAAAATGTGGTACACTTACACATGAAGGACTACTCAGCTATTAAAAACAATGAATTTATGAAATTCTTAGGCAAATGGATAGAACTAAAAACCGTCATCCTGAGTGAAGTAGCCCAATCACAAAAGAACACATATGTTATATACTCACTGATAAGTTGATATTAGCAGAAGGTGGTTTTAAAAGAAGCCCCTACTGAATTTTAAAACAGAACACGGAAGTTGGGGCTTCTCACAAGGGCCAACTGCTGAGGTTGGGAACCAGGCTCCCAGTCACACACCGGTTAAATACAACCAATGCAGCAGCAGTGGAAGCCCCCCCCCCCCCAGGGACCACAGATTCAGGATAAGCAACTTCAGGTTCTCCCAAGTTTGGTATGGCACACGGGCCCAGCTCTGTCCCACGGGAATTGATGCTCTGTGCTCATGGGATGCACAAATGCAGCCCTAAGTTGGCTGCTGTGGTCAGAATGGAGCAGAAGCCATAAATGCTTCTCCCTGTAAACAAAGGGATGGGGCATGACCAGGTGCAGCACAGCTAATGCACATCTGAGCTAATGCACAGCAGACACAGGAGACAGACCCAGGCTCTCTGTGAGTTCCAGAAGAGCCTGGTCTACACAATGAAGTCAGGGAAAGACCCCCTGCTGTTAGACACAGCCCTTTACAAATGAGTCTACAATTAAAAATAACACACTTTTGCTTAATAATAAGTAGGACTGTACTTAATGATTTAAAAAATAAATACACATCAATGTTAAATGTATAGAGAGAGGCAGGTGGATATAGGTATATTTATCCATATAAGGTGTGTTCATAATCAATTTGAAAGCTAACACTTCTTCTGTTGCCAAAAAGCATTTCCCCTAGGAAAGATCTATTCTGTAGTCAGTGTAACCCAGAGATATGGTCAGGGCAGGGTTGCTTGCTTTTACCTTTCCAGGAGAAGAAAAGCATCCAACTAAGGAATCCAGAGACTACTGGACAGGAGAAACATCTGAAGAATAATACTGTTAAGTTAATAACTCTATTTCACATTAATTATCAAAGACAATGTGATATTGTTTTAAATTTAAAAGGGCAAGTGTCATGGTTTATATATGCTTGGGCCAGGGAGGGATACTATTTGGAGGTGTGGCATTGCTGAAATAAATGTGTTACTGTGGGTGTGGGCTTTAAGACCCTACTCCTAGCTGCCTGGAAATGAGTCTTCCACTAGCAGCCTTCAGATGAAGATGTAGAACTCTCAGCTCTGGCTGCACCATACCTGCCAGGATGCTGCCATGCTCCTGCCTTGATGATGATGGACTGAATCTCTAAACCTGTAAGCCAGCTCCAGTTAATTCTTGTCCTTATAAGACTTGCCTTGGTCATGGTGTCTGTTCACAGCAGTAAAACCCTACGACAAAAGTTGGTACAGGAACTGGGGTATTGCTGTGATAGGCCTGACCATGCCTTTGTTTGGAAGAAGGTGGCTTTTGGAACTTTGGATTTGGAAAGCAGTGGAATGCTTTTATGGGGCTTTTATGGGCTATCCTAGTAGGAATATGGAAGATTCTGTTACTAAGAGTGATTTGAATTGTGTAGACTTGGCCCAAGAAGTTTCAGAGGAGAAGAACTTCAGTATGTGGCCTAGAGACTGTTTTCGTGGTATTTCAGTGAAGAATGTGGGGCCTTTTGCCCTTATCTGAAGAGTCTACCTGAGTTTAAGGTAAAGAGATTTATATTAATTGCATTGACAAAGGAAGTCTCAAAAAAGCTCAGCATATACTTTGTTCTCTGGTTAAGTCTCATGAAAAGCATTTTGAATAAGCGTAGCAAGTTTAGAAAGGAAAAAACATAAAAAATATGGTTCAAGTATTAAAGGGACACCAGGAAGTGAAATGGAGCTCAATCCTGTGTTCAAAGATATTAAATTGAATTAAGGGAGTGGTGACCTTGAGGCACGATCACACCGAGCTAAGTTTAGGTCTAGGCATGGTAGTACAAGCCTTTAATCCCAGGAGACAAAGACAAGCAGAACTCTAAGTTCAAGGCCAGCCTAGAACACAGCAAGTTCTAGGTGAAGAAAAACGTAAATCCAGGCTTGGTGCACCATATCTTTATTCGAAGTGCTTAGGAGACCAAGCCATGAAGATCTCTGAGTTCAAGGTCATTCTACAGATCAAGTTTCAGGAAAGCAAAGCTTAGGCAGAGAGGGAGTTGGAAAATAGAAAGCTGGGAATAGAATAAGGGGGCCATGTTCCAGCCCCAGCAAGCATCAGAACATGGCAGCTTTGGTCATGTGGCTCTGGCTTTAGAATGAAAAGTAGAAGTGATAATTGCTGTTGGTTTAACTGGAGCTAAGAAATTACTGGTGATTAAAAAGAGACCAGTATCCCTAAGGTGAAATCTTCAGGGAAGTGTTTTCTGAGAGCACAAAGAAGCTCTGTTCCAGAGGTAACCAAGGTTGTAACTTGTATTGCAGCTGTACTTGGTAATGTGTAAGACTCACCCAGGTGGAACTGTTTCTCAAGACAAGAGCAGCTGAGGCTTAGCACCGTGAGAGGCCGCAGAAGGCCACTGGTGAAGGTGCAACCTCACTTGTAGTTGACAGCCCAGAACTGAGGGGGTCATACAAAGGATTTGAGGCGTGGCACCATGAAGAGAGCCTATGAGAGGCTATCGGTAAAGCCTAGTTATTTAAGATTAAGTTTTCAAACTGTACTGTGGAAATTTAGCCATTAGTTAAACTCAGTGGGAGACCGGCTCCCAGAACCTAAAAACAATGGGAGACCAGCAGTTCCCAGGACCCAAAACAAGGGAACCAAGACGACTTGGCCCCAGAACCCAGAAACAAGCTGGGCCAAAACAATTGCCAGGTGGCTAGCCCCCACCCCCCCAGCCCCCCTCCCCCCCACCCTAGCACGAGCCAGCACCAATCAGAAACCACCCTGTACTTTCCTTTGTCTCAGTCTCCCCTCTTCCCCAACAACTGTGTAGGTATAAAAACCTGTTTAAATTTTTGCTTGGGGCCAGACTCCTCTACCCCTGTGAGGGATACGAGTCTCGCCCCAGCTAGCTGGAATAAAAAGCCTCTAGCAGAATACATCAAGTCCGTATCAGGGTGGAGTGTGGGGTCGTCACTCCCGGGATTTGAGTGTGGGGGTCCCTCTGGGAATCTCACAGTTGCAGTGGAAGACTCCAGCTTGGAGATGCCAGCACCATAGGATGATGAACAAGAACAGCAGCGGCAGTGTAGTGGATCAACCTGAGCTTAGAGTGCTATAGAGGACAGAGCTGGAGAAGTGATGCCAGCCCTTTGGAGGAGCCCAGAGGATCATGTATGGATCCCAGACATTGACACAAGAAGCTGTAACATTGAAGTTGCCTTAGAGACCCTAAGATTTTTGAGATGCCAGAGCCATGGAATACCTGCTGAGGAATGCTGTTAACAAGGAGTGGAAACAGCCCCAGAAAAGAAGTTTGTTGCAGTCAACAAAGATGAAAAATGACTTGGAGATCTGAAGACTGCTTTGACATTAGACATGGAAATGCAGTTTGGAGTTTGCCCAACTGGTTTGCTGTCTTGATTAGGGGATAACAGTTAAGTGATTGGATGGATCTCAGAAGAGACCTTGAACTTTGGACTTTTAACATTGTTGATACTGCTTCAGACTATGGGAACTTTGGAAGTTGGACTAAATGTACTTTTTTATTATGCTATGGCTAGATATGACTTCCACAGACTCATGTATTTGAACAAGGGGGCCAGGGAGTGGAATATCATGGTTTGAATATGCTTGGGCCAGAGAGTGGCACTATTTGGAGGTGTGGCTTTGTTGAAATAAGTGTGTTACTGTGGGCGTGGGCTTTAAAACCCTACTCTTGGCTGCCTGGGAATGAGTCTTCCACTAGCAGCCTTCAGATGAAGATGCAGAACTCTCAGCTCTGGCTGCACCATATCTGCCTGGATGCTGCCATGTTCCTGCCTTGATCATGATAAACTGAACCTCTGAACCTAAAAGCCAGCCCCAATTAAATGTTGTCCTTATAAGACTTGCCTTGGTCATGGTGTCTCTTCACAGCTGTAAAACCCTAAGTAAGACAACAAAGGATTAATGCCAATTAAAGTCTGAATGTGACATGCCATCATAGTGTCCAACTGGATACAGTGGCAGATAGTGATCTGGTTAAAAATGGCACAGATTGGGGACTTGCTACCCACAATGAGGTAGGGTGTTGACACTACTCTGATTAGCCAACTACTCTCCTTAGACATGGGGCTCCCATGGGAGAACTGATGACAATGACTCACTCAGCTAGCGAGACCGCTGAACAAATACAATATTGAAGATAATGTTTGTGCACTAAAGTGGAAAGGGATTTAAATAAAGTTGAATGCAGAGAGATTAAATTAAGAGAGGAAAGGGTACGATAAATTAATCCACATAGATAATAATCTCCAAAAAAGGGAGAAATAAATAAAAATTGATATAAATGCTTTCAAAGGTACACAGATACTAAGTAAATAAACAGAGTCATACCTTTGGTCCCAATACTCAAGGAGAGACCTCCTGAAAAACCTCAGTTATAGTTAAGAGAAAATCAAAAGGACCAAACAAACACCTGCTGCATTTGCTGATGTATTTGCTGACCTCTCTAGTTGGGGACACCACTGAACTGACTGAGACAGAAGAAAAGTCTCCAGCCAAAACTTCAGCTTGCACAGACAATAAGTGTTGCCTACCCAGTTCTCATAACTTATTAGTGCATGGCTTCCTTCCATACGCTATGAATGGAGACTTCTATTGCAATTTGTCTATACGATCGAACTACCTTGCAAAGAAAGACAGTTGTCTTTTACCTGCTCTAACAAGGAGCAGGAAATCAACTTTACTTGGTCTGTGGCACTGCACACTCCATACAAATGTCTATAGAACTGTATGTTGCCTGTGACACTCTGTATGTTGCAGAATGGAAGGATCGAATAACAACCAAGAAGGCAGCCCTGACAGGATTCACCCTTGGGAATGAGGAGATGCAGAGACACACTGTTCCAGCTCCCTGCCTGATCCTACCTCAGACTACACCGATGCTGTTTCCTCTAAAGATTTGCTTCCAGGATAACTTCAAAACTGCTCGCTCACCTGGCCCAACCTTACCAATGGTTCCAGTCAGAACTTCACTTAAGCCTGCACTTTCTCATCAAACAGAGACTGTACAATAAATGCCATAGCTAGCTTTCTTTTGACTTAAGCATTTTCCCAATTTCCTTTGGGCTCCAAAAAGGAATTCTTTGCCCCAGTTCAGCAGGAAACAATTATAAGAAGACCATTGTCCCAGTCTCTTAAATTGGGGTGTGTGGGTGGGATCATTCTGAGTTATAGTTATATTTTCATTTTAGGGAATGGTTTACAAATGATTATGGTCTTGGTCAGGGAGAAAATGCAATGGAGACTCAGGGATTTCTATCTTTCCTTTTCTCTTTTCTAAAATAAGAAGAGAAAATTTCTCTCTTAGATAAAGGGAAGGGGGCTGAGAAAAAAAGAGAGGGTATAGAATTGTCACATATAAATAATAGAATAAAAACGTTAGACAGCAAGTGCAAACACATATTTTTCTGCCTACTTGAAGTAAGCAGGGGTACTGGCGGTGCTGGGGCCAAGGATGACAAATAGCTTTTGATTTGCGTGTCAACAATAATTAACTGGTGCTGAGAGCCTGGAGCACTGGAGTGAGAAGGATTCTGAGGTCACATTTGATCTCTGTGGGGCCACGGGGCGGGAATGAAAAATGGAATCACATTGGCTGTGCGCTTCCCCGTCCCATCTTTAGGTAGTTATTTTTGACAATAAAAAGCTAAGTGCTTTTTTATTGGAGCTTGAAAATGAAGGTGCCAGCTCTCAGCTGAGGGAGTGATTGAGGATATCAACCTCTTGATGGATTTCTCCAAAGTATCCCAAGGATTCACCTGGCTGTAGCCTGCTCTAGTCAGGGCACTCAGAATAAGGCTCTGGGGACAATAACCGGCAAGTTGCTGGCTCTCATTCATGATGATGGATCATAGGTATCTGGACTTCCATAAAACCAAATCTCCGTTGAATGCCTCTCGAATTATAGGCTCAAGGTTAGGATTTCGAGTTTAGCATTTGTAAAAACTGGATGACCTTTTCTGATTTGAATGCACATAAGGGAGAGAACCGTGATAAGAATCTAAGGGGAGCCAGGCAGTGGTGGCACACAACTTTAATCCCAGCACTTGGGAGGCAGAGGCAGGTGGATTTCTGAGTTCGAGGCCAGCCTGGGCTACAGAGTGAGTTCCAGGACAGCCAGGACTTCACAGAGAAACCCTGTCTCAAAAAAAACAAAACAAACAAACAAAAAAAAAAAAACAAAAAAAAATTAAGGGGATTAGGAGTATGGATGGGAACTGGAATTTGAATCTGTCCATACAGATGTGTCATGGTTGATCTTTCCACACAGCGAAGCTAGTAGATGTCCATATATCAGATGTCTCCTTGGGAATGACATGAGCCATCAATAATCATTGCCCAGACAGGTTAATCCCTCAGTGTTTAAAAATAACAGCATTCTAACCATCTCATATTTTCTTCCTGTGCTGGCCTGGGTGTTTCTATAAAGGAAATTTGCCTGTGTAGTAACTAATGACTCTGAGTTATTATGTGTACTAGAAATATGGGATCAGTGATACTTTGTGTCAACTTAAAGGTTTCACATCCTTCCAAGGCAATCAGTGAGGTTTTGATTCTGTTTCTTTAGAATCATTTTGAATTCACAGATAAGAACATATCAACACTGTTTCAATCCATTTATCTTCCATTCACAGGTGTTCACAGCGTCCAAATGCAACAGGTGTTAATGTCCTCACCCTTGGCTCCAGGCTTGACCCTTGGCATCCTCAGTACTCACCCTGTGTACGGGTGTGAAAGGTGCCCTGTCCTCTCCTCCCTGGAGTCAGCATTGCTAAGCACTGGAGAAGTCAGCGCTACCAAGTCAGCCATTGTTTTTAGGACTTTTAAAAATGCTTTTTAAAGCGATGGAGTGACAGCTCTAGCCAAGAAGAGCACCTGCTGTTTTTCTAGAGGATCTCAATCCAGTTCCCAGCACACCCAGTACACCTTACAAGAGCTCTCTGTATCTCCAGCTCCAGGGAATCCAAGGCCTTTGGCCTCTCCAGACACCTGCACTCAAGCGCACATATTCAAATACAGACAGACAGACAGACAAACAGACACACACACCACATGCAATTACAACAAATAAAAACAAATATCTGAAGTGGCTATTTAAAAGCTTTTATAGTACAAAAAGACAAAATAGAAGAATTTAAAATATCCATTTTCAAAGTTAAATTTACAAGAAAAAAAAGGATACACTGAGGAAGACAATGCTTTGTCTCTGTCTTTCTCCACTCTATTTCTCTCTTCACCTGTTAATAAATTACAAAATTCAAGTGTATATTTTTTTCGAAGAATAGTGACATAGTTATACACATTTTATGCCACTCTCTTGTTAATAAGGCATTAGAAATAGTAGTCTAATGCAAAAGCAATTCCTTCTCCTCATCACACACTACTGTTTATAAGCATGGTTACAGAGCAACACTAAAGAGAGCCATTCAAAGAGCAGTTCCTCACCAACTCTAAGCCAGACTGCACAGGGCACCTTTAGAATGAGCTCTGTAGTCATCCTAGAAGTCTCACATGCTGACAGGTAGAAAAAGAAGAGATGCTGGTGTGTTTTACTCTTGGATTTACAGATTCCCTGTTGACCAGATCATTAAGATTAAATCCGAACTGTGAACTCTGGAGCATTACAGTTCATGTTAGCTGAAGTATTTGGACTCCTGTGCACCCCTGTAGGCCATGCTGGGCAGGTGGGGCTCTTTCCCAGACACTTGTATAGCCCCTCTGGGGGGTGGAAGTGGTTTTCTTCTCTAGTCTCTCGTTTTTTGCCACTACTGATTTTGTTTACATTACTCCTCCCCAATTTAGGCTTTTTTGCTGTTAATGTGAATCATTGCC
>JADRCD010162179.1:0-15931 GCA_019843815.1 Montemys delectorum
GGGAGAGAGAGAGGGAGAGAGAGAGGGAGAGGAGAGAGAATGTAATATGGACAAGGACAGCAGGCATTGAAAGGCAGATGACCTGCCACGATCCCACTGCCACTGCCACCAAGCGGGAAGAGAAGTCTCAGTGATGTCATACTCCTGTGTAGGAGCAGACTAGAAGCTCAGAGATGACAGAGGTGGCCTAGATGCCTCTGGCTGTGCAGATGGTAGCCCTGTGGACAGACCCACAGGCACGCTCAGACAGTGCTCTAGGAAGCTGGCATTCTGCCCAGGGTCCAGCTATTCCAATGACAGTCCCTGGTAGCTGTGGTTGATCTTGTCCCACGTATGTATGACTGTCCCTGGACCTCGGCTGTTCCCTTCATTCATGCCCCTGACACTGAAACAGAAGCATTCAGCTTGATATGCAGGTGGTGGCATTACACATGCGGGTATGTTTATCCATCTCTCTATAATGCACCTTCCATACAGTTTGCTACATAATTGCTAATTACCTCAATTTTCATTTCCAGGTGAACAGAGGCTGACCTCCCGGCTCCATTTACTGAGAAGGGAGTCCTCGGTCCCTGTATCAAGCTAGGTGAGCTTGTGCAGGCCGCCTCCTGTTTTTATCTAGCTGGACCCAGGGGCTGCTTTGAGCTTGGTGAAGAGTCAGGACTACCTGTGATTTTATGGTGCCATGTACGCAGACATCTGGGTCAGGTGAATTCACAGGGACAGGCACAAAGCAGACAGTTACTACTAAGGGGCTTCCCTTGGGAGCGGCAGGAATATTCTGGAAGTAAGTGGAGGTGGTAACTGCAGTGTGAATGTTTTAAATGGTACAAGGCTGCAGATTTTAAAGTGATTCCTTCATAGCATGGATTTTTATCTCCAAATAGAAAGGGAGGGGGCAAGGCAGATCCTAAGCCTTTTCCAAGTGCCACAGCCCCTGAATTCGTATTTTACATTGGCCTTCTTTAGTCCCATCTGGAGAAGCTGACTCTGTAGCTGGCACCCCCAGGAAGCAACCCCTGATAATATCTTGACTGGCATCTGGGAGGGTGCTGGGGCACACTCCATGGTCAGAAACTAGAGGTTGAAGCCCCTGAGGAAGGCGCAGGCCAGCACACAATAGAAGTATGGATGCTGGCGTGACCGCATCATTCCGGCACACAACGGAAGGCTAAATGGTGGTGTAACAGCAGTGCTCTGTGACACCAACCTGGAGAGTGTTGGTTGGGGGCGAGGGGAAAGCCCTAACTCAAGCTAAGAGAACCAAAGACGGTGGATCACCCTCCAGGGATGAGCGGTTTAAGAGCAGCGATGGAGGTGATGGCCACAGATATCCACACTGGCAAGAGCCGGTGACGCAAGCCTACTGAATCCACACTAACCTGTCCAGCTCATACTTCTCTGTGTAGTGTGGCGTGTCCCCCACACGCTCCTGTGTTTAAACACTTGGTTCCTAGCCGGTGGGGTTCTTTTGGAAGGTTGTAGAACTTTTAAGGGGTAGACCCTCACTGGAGGAAGTAGGTTACGGGGGGGGGGGGGGAGTGTCAGGGTTTATGCTTCTGTCTCACTTCTTGGTTCACTCTGCCAACGTCAAGTTCAAAAGAAACTCCAAATCCCCAACTCCAAAAGGCAGTCTAGATACACAGAACGGGCTTAGCCGAGACTATAGGAGGATTTCTGGTTATTAGGTAAAATCATTCCTCAGAAACTGGTGATGCCAGTTATCCTCTACCAAAAGGAGCCATTTCCCCAGTGACTGGCAGAAGGGACAAATGGCCACTCCACAGGTGATGCCTGTTAGCACCAAAGCACATGCTGGCCGCCAGGTTCCCTCAGTATCCCAAGCACCAGTTATACATTTCCAAGTCCAGGCTCCCCTCCCTCCAGATCATGGGCTCCCCACACCCCAGCTACTCATTCTCCTTATGACTCTGCTATTTTCGATATGTCCCCCCCAATCCTCCCATCTATGTCCCTCCCTCTTTCCTTCCCTCCCTCCCTGCCTCCCTCCTACCACCATGAACTGGCCATGTTGTGTAGTTCTGAACCGTGACCCAGGATGAGCCCCTCCTCCCTTGAGCTACATCTTGTTGGGTATTTTGTTACGGCAATAAGGATTATAAGCGGTAAGCAGGAAAGAGTGACATTTTCATGAAAAGATGTGGGCTCCACCCACCAAGATCCTTGACTTCTAAGAAGCCGCTTCTTGGAGCCACATTCAAAGAGTGACATTCCTTGGGAGTCTATGGTCATTCTCTGTTGTGACCGGACCTTCAGAAATGAGGGACACACCTTGTAAAACCCCAGTGTCCATTTAAAACGGAGTGCTCCCAAATGTGCCAAGAACCCCAAGGGTACACAGTGAACCCCCTGCAGGCCTGGGGTTCTGTGCCACTGGAGGAATATGCCCTAGGTGAGGTCATGGGGCATCTAGGACCCCACGGAGAAGGACGCAGCCCTGTTGTGGGGCTGAGCCCAGCCTGAGAGGAAATGTCTGCTTTGGTTTCCCCGGTTGTTATCCCTCTTCTTCTGTGGGTGCCAACCTGGCCTCTACTCTCCCTAGAGGAATGAGGGGAAACAATGTTTCAACTGCACTGGACTCTGCAGTTGAGTTGCACCGCCAAATCCCAGAGGCAGGCAGGCATCCAACACCCTCCACCACCCAGCACCAGGGGCAGCGGGGTGGGGCTAGGAGCTCCGGCTTTCCAACAGAACTGTGATGGCAGCAATACAAAGAAAGGCTAGAGATTTAGAACTCTTGGGAAAGCACAAGAAAGAATACGGAAACCCTCGGATTGCCCCTGAGGCATCCCCCTGTGCATTCTGGGAAGATCTGTGTACTAGAACACAACCACTCTGCCAGGACTGTGCCTCAGGGCTAATCTCCCAGGGGCCGATGTGGTTCTATGCCTCTGGGTTCTCAGGCCCGTTTGAACAAAGGAGGCTGTTTTCATTTTGCACACTGGGTGGATGTTTCTGGACAGGAGATGCTTATAGCGAAATTGAGATGGCATGACACTTGGGTATGTTAATGATCTGTCTGTAGATAATCAGAGTCATGGAGAACAAATTTCTTAGACTAAGAAAGATCGTCCTTCCAGAGGACACAGGTTCTGTCCCCAGCACTACATGGCTGCTCACATCTGTCTGTCACTCTGGATCCAGGGGACTTGCTGCTCTCTTTTGTCCTTTACCAGCACTGCACATGCATGCAAGACACATACATATGAAATAAAATCAAACCATCATATATTTTATTTTATATATATGCCACTTGGGAGGCAGATCTCTGTGAGTTTTAGGATAGCCAGGACTATGTAGTGAAACTCTGTCTAAAACAGAAAATCAAATCCTATTTTAAAAATATTTTTTAGAATCTGTTAAGTGGATTATTATCCTCTCATGGCGTCTAGTTGGGCATCAGGTATGAGATAGGTGAATGAATGAATGAATGAATGAATGAATGACTTGAGTCAGCTGAGTCCTCTAATTCTCAAAGTGCTCTAGACACTCATGAGTTTCAAGCAAAATTCCATTGAATAAAAAGTTTTCACTTCAAGAAAACAACCAGGGCAATCTGGCCCACCATCTGTCTCTGTAAATAAAGATTTATTGGAACAGGGCCATGAACATTCATGGGCAGATTGTCTCTCACTGCTCTTCCTGTGCAATGACAGAGGTGAGAAGTTGTCACAGTGATGTCCTGGCTGGCAAAGCATGGGCAGAACGTCATCTGACTCTTGACAGAGGGGGAAAAAAAAGTTTGCTATTCAAATTATCCCACTTTACAGATAAACAAACTGAGACCCTGAAACTGGTTTCAAGAAGCAAACTGATACACCCTTTCCTCCCCCTCCTCCCCTTTCCTCTTTCTCCCTGTCCTCATTCCACATCCTCATCTTCTCTCCCCCCACTCCTCTTTCTTCCCTTCCAGCCATTTCTTTTGTTGTTTTACTTGGTGACTGTTGGAGCCTCCCTGGCTTGGTGTGGGGCAGGGCCTTGGAGGGAAGCTAGGTGCTGATGGTTCTGCCCAGTGTGAGGCAGGTTCCCCACCCTGGGAACAGAAGACTCTCCAATCCAGGAGGCCTGTGAAGTCTCAAGCAGGCACCTTCTCTGAACTCTTCCTCATGGGACATGACAGTTCTGAGAGGCTGTGGACTCAGGGCACAGATCTGTGTGGTCTGGGGCTGGTTCCTAAGCCTGTCTGAGCATCAGCTGACTCCCCTGAGGTCTGTACTTAGCGTTATAAAGAGTGCTAAATGGGCACCTCTGCTCAGCAAATAAAACTACGGAAATAAAAACCACTAGAGTGAGACCAGGCAGCACACACGTTCAATCCCAGCACTCAGGAGGCAGGCTGATGGATCTCTGTGAGTGGGAGGCTGGTCTGATGAACACAGTGGACGAGTTCCAAGCAAGCCAGGGCTAGCTACACATTGAAATCCTGTCCAGAA
Organism: Montemys delectorum; assembly: GCA_019843815.1. Taxonomy (NCBI): domain Eukaryota; kingdom Metazoa; phylum Chordata; class Mammalia; order Rodentia; family Muridae; genus Montemys; species Montemys delectorum. The sequence continues at coordinate 4,455 of JADRCD010162179.1, forward strand.
AAAAAAAAAGGGGTGGGTGGGTGGGAGGGGTACTCACTGGAGAGATGACTCAGCAGTTGACCACTGAGCAGGTGACCAGGTCATTTCTCTCAATGGTGACTCACAGCCATCAATAACTCTGATGCCCTCTTCTGACTTCCAAAGTCACCCCGAATGCTCATGGTGAACATACACGCGCACAGGCAAAACATTCCTCCACATAAAATAGATAAATCTAAAAAAAGTTTTGTTTTGTTTTGTTTTGTTTTTAAAAAATAAAGAACTGTTAGAGCCCACCCAGGGAACTCATCCAGCTGCTGCTGACATGTGGGTCCTCCCGCTGCCAAGTGACACCTGCAAGGACATTTTCTCTGCCACAGACACAGTGTGCCAACCGTGTCCACGTTGGGCTCCGAGGGGCATAAAGGGAGCCCTCTAAGTGGCCATTTACTCTGTTGCCCAGAGTTCAAAGGGTCTTCTCTCCTCCTCTTCCTCCTCCATCTCCCCCTCCTCACTCCTGCCCATCCTCCTCTGTCTTCCTTCTCTTCTCCTCCCCTCCCCTCCCTCCAGCAAATCCTTTTTTCCCTCTCTGCTCTGAGGCTCACAGACCCTGGTGCCTCACTCGGTCATGTGATCTTTGGAGTCTTCATCACCACCTACTGTCCCCAAGGGTGGACTGGGCACTTAGCCTCCATGTCCCGTCCACTTGCTGCAGCCCAATTGTGGTATCAACATGACGGGAGTGAGCATGCGCTCTCTGTGAGGAGAGAGAATACTGTTCAGTTGGCATTATCAACTTGGCACTCAGCACAGCCCTGACACTTGTAAATGTCTGTGGTAGGCATGCATACATGGATTGAGTGGAGATGGATGAGTGAACTCATAAATTGATATGGTGGATAAGTGGAGGAATGAGTGGGTGGCCTGGTCAATGATGGACTGATAGATGGATGGATTGCTAGGTGGGCGGATTGCTAGGTGGGCGGATGGATTGATAGGTGGATGGATTGATAGGTGGGTGGATTGATAGGTGGATGGGTATGTGAATGGGCGAGCAGATGATCAGATAAATGGATGGATGGATAAATTGAGATAGGCAGATATATGGGTAAATGAATGGATTGATGGGTGGGCAGATGCATGAATGGATGGGTAAGTAGATAAAAGAATGAATGGGTAGGTAGGTGGATAGATGAGTGGATGGATGATGGATTGATGGGTAGATGGGGAAATGGTTGGGTAGATAGGTGAGTTGGTAGGGGAATGAGAAGGTAGATGGTTGGATGGATGGATAGATGGATGGACAGAGGGACTAGAACATGGGTGGGTAGATGGATGAACAGGTGGGCAATTGGCAATACCCTCTCAAGAGAGCTACTTAGTTCCTGGTTTCCAATTCTAGTGTCGACAAATGCAGATCTCCTTCCGGCTCAAGGAGGCCTGGAAACACTTGGGGACCTTGCTCTCTCTCCACAGCATCTGTCCTTGCACAATGTTTTCTGCGCCACCCCTGGAGAGCGTGGAAATTGGCTTGACAGTAGCCCAGAGGGAGCATCTCTCCTCCGGCTACAGCTTTCACAGCCATTCTCTCCTCTTCAGAGCCTGCAAATAAAAGGAACAGTGCCCAGCAAGCTCAAAGGATCAAAGACTGCCTAAGAAAATGCAGAATCAAATTACCCCATAGCAGTGTTCCCTCAGAAGAAGCAGGCTTAGGAAACAGAGAGAGCAGAGAACCCAAGCCCAGCCCAGCCCTAGATCCCAAAGGTCTGAGCCAACTATTTACTGCCTGCAGAAGCCAGCTCACGGATAGGGTCAGCTGCCCTTTGCTATGCTGTTTAATTCCAAAGCTTGGATGCTAGCCTTCACATGTCCTAAGTGTTGGTGTAAAGACTGCAGAAGCCAAGTGCTTTGTGAGCTCCTGAGCCCACGTGAGCCATGCAGCCCCTGACTCTCTGGATTGATACAATGCTTTCGTTTCTTGGTTTTGCCCAGGGTAGGCTGGAGTGTCCAGTCCTCCTGCCTCAGCCTCCTGCATGACAGAATCACAAGCTTACTCCAGCAGGCCCAGCTCTAGATTAAAGCGTTTTCCTGGTAACCATGAGGCCCCTGATGTTGGAGGGTGGACTGCATTTCTGGTCACAGAGGACGTGTTGCCTAGATGGCCCCAGGTGTCACGAATTGTGAAGACCTCCCTGGCCTTTCATGAAAAGGAACTAGTGCCTCTGTCTTAATTGCACATCTGAATTCTACAGCTGACCCAGAGCTGAACCAGGCTGAGTTCGTAATCCCCAGAGGAGCCAGCTTTCAGAGTCTTGATGGTTGCCTGAGGCCAAGCTATGCTGTCGTGCACTTTAAAGGAAGGAGGGAAACCTGGCTCAGGCCTTCTCTAACCACCAAAGGCCTTGAGAAATATCTCTGGCAGGCTCATGTGTGGCTCATGCCTGTAACCCCAGGCCTTTCAGGCCATAGACAAGCAGATCCAGAGTTCAAGATAAGGGTAAGAGGGCTTGCTGCTCAAGCATGGAGACCTGAGTTTGAATCCCTAGCATCCATGTAAAAACTCAGGCCTGGCTATAACTCTAGCCTGATGGGCACTAAACAGAGAGAATTTTAAAAGCAGTAAGGGAAAAAGGTCAAGTAACATATAAAGGCAGGCCTATCAGAATTATACCAGACTTCTCATCGGAGACTATGAAAGCTAGAAGATCCTGGGCAGATGTCATACAGACCCTACAAGAACACAAATGCCAGCCCAGGCTACTATACCCAGCAAAACTTTCAATTACCATAGATGGAGAAAACAAGATATTCCATGACAAAACAAAATTTATACACTATCTTTCCACAAATCCAGCCCTACAAAGGATAACAGATGGAAAACACCAACATAAGGAGCAAAACTACACCCTAGAAGAAGCAAGAAAGTAATCTTTCAACAAACCCACACAAACCTAATTCCACCTCTTACAACAAAAACAACAGGAAATAAAAATTACTTTTCCTTAAAATCTCTTAATATGAAAACTAATATTACCAACATATCCTAATCGATTGAAATTCAAAAATATGAGGAATTAGAAATTTGTTTGTTGTCATCCAGTGGTCTCTCTAATTTGGTAATTGGAAAAATAGGTCTAATATTGTACAATCTATATACACTTTCTGCTTGTTTGTACCTGACAATGTCTTGCTGTGTACCACATAATGGTCTTGAAATCATGCTTTTCCTATCTCAGCCTCTCTATTACTAGGATTGTTTATTTGATGTTTTTACATTATACTATGGTTTTCAGAAAAGTTTGCATATTTCAAAATTATTTCTACAGCCAAAAGAAATGTAGATAATTAATTTGGGAGGTGACTTGTAAGAGAACAACAAAAAGTGAGACTGAATACTTTGCTTGATATTTATAATTATTGTATCAATTTTGAAGAAGAGGACTTTATAAGTTACTCTTTTTCTGAGATGAATGCTTTTCCAAATTATTACAGCCAACGAACCAGATTCTTATCCTCACCTAATGTCTGTGCCACCCTCCAAGCAGAACCATTGTTCATTGAAACAGTTGGTGAGTGACATTATGGATAGACCATCTTAACACACACACAATATCTTAAATGAATGTAACCTGTTCCCTGTGGGCTGAGAATGAAGACAATCACTGAAGTCAAATAGCTTTGACAATAGCAGGAAATCTGTATCCAAAAATCGTGCCTACAATTCATTACTTGGCGCAACAGAACTGTCAACTCTTAGCTTAGCTATGATGGAGGTAAAATCCTTTGGTGATGTGAGGGTCATTGAAGTACAGCCTTATTACAATGACCTCCAATGTCTAAAAATTGTTCTTATTTTGGGTTTGTACCACAGTAAGAGCCAAGATTTTAAGCTCTACTAAAAACAAAACAAACAAACCAAAAGCCTTTATCTATTTTGTTCATTTTAAAACAACTAATAGTGATATATATGATATTTTAAAATATCATACAGTTAATATGTTTGGAGTTATTTAAAATTTATATTGAGGAAAACGTATGTATTTTCAGTATGGCTGTAGACAAGCATCTGTTCAGTTGATCATTGTTTTATATCAAACAACTTTTATAACACTCATTTTTACTGTTATAATATTTTATAAATTTTAAGAATATGATAAAAAAAAATGAAGCCAGGCAGTGGTGGATCACGCCTTAATTCCAGCACTTGGGAGGCAGAGGCAGGTGGATCTCTGAGTTCAAGGCCAGCCTGGTCTACAGAGTGAGTTCCAGGACAGCCAGGGCTACACAGAGAAACTCTGTCTCGAAAAACCAAAAACAAACAAACAAACAAACAAACAAACCCAAGGTAAAAAAAAAAAGAAAAGTATGGCAGGTATTGAAGGGGGATCTCTGGGAGGAGTTGGGGTACAAAAGGGAAAGAAGAATATGATGTAATTCTGTTTACTTAAAATATGTTTTTAAATGTTAACAAATTCAGATAAATTGAAATTATGTATCTTTTCTCACCGTAATGCAATAAAACTTAAATCAATTAAAAAAGAGAGAGAGAATAAGGCAGTGAGTGATAGAGCAGTACACCTGATGACATCCTCCTCTAGTCTCTGCACATTCAAAGACTCCCAACATATACACGTGTGTGTGTGTGTGTGTGTGTGTGTGTATACATCACACACACATACATGCACAAACACACACACATGCATGAGCACACACATATAAACATGCACACATACATGTGCATACTCAGACACATACACGCACACACATAACACACACATGTTCAAGGCCATCCTTAGCTACATTGTGAGCTCCAGGGTAGCCTGCCTCACAGGAAAACTTGCTACTGACTCACTAACTAACTGTGACGGCTATTCTTGGTGGTCAACTTGACCACATCTCTAGTTAACTAATGCCTGAGCAGCTAGGTACAGCTATGAGGGATTTTTCTTAATTAAGGCACGAGAAGAGGAGAGTCTCACCCACCTTAAGTCCATGGGACCAAACCAGGGACTGGTATGAACCAAGCCCTCCGATGCCATGACAAAACAAGCCCCCCCATAGCAAAGCAACTGGCACGCAGCTCACAGGATTATGGCAGCCATGCTCTGCCAGCAGCTGAGAGCCCAGAAAGCTAGCTAGCTGTGTAGTCTAGTCAGAGTGCAAAGGCCTGACAAGTAGCCCATGCACACATACCCGAATGCTGGTTAGTGTTTATCAACTCCACACAAACTAGAGTCACCTGGGAAGAGGGGGCTTCAACTGAGGTGCCCACCCCTCCTAACCTGGGACACCAGAGTAGGGCTTTTGATTCTTGAGGACGTTCTGTGTTTTGAAGTGAGCGGGTCAGGATGAGACTGGCCCACAGGCTTGTCTATGGGGCATTTTCTTTACTGTGTGATATGGGAGAAGGCAAAGCTGAGCATGTGCAATGCCACCCTGGACAGGTGCTCTTGGGTCGTACAAGAAAGCAGGCTGAGCAAGTCATGGGGAGCAAGCCTTAAGAAGCACTCCTCTGTGGCCTCCACTTCAGTCCCTGCCCCCAGGTTCTCTTGATTTCTCTTGATAGGGACTGTCACTTTCAAGTGTAAGAATAGAAACCTATTCTTCCCCAAGTTACTTTGCGTCAGTGTTCAATTCCAACAGAAACCAGAGTAGAAAACCCACTCATGTCCACGCAGTGAGGCCCTCTGTCTTTACCCTGTTTCCCTATTCCAATTCCCTGAGCCTTGGTCAAGTTGACACCTAGAATAATTCCAGCCAGGTACTCAGGAGCGGACAGCCGTGGACTCCACTCTCCGATGGTTCCAGAGGCAGAAGGTGAGAGAAAGGAGCCCTGTGTGGGGGTTGGGGGGGAGGAAGGGACTCGGATCGGCACCATTTGCTCTTGGATAGGCAGGGAGCCGCCAGGTGGGCTGTTGGTTCTGGCGACAGCTAACTCTTGTTCAGATTTCTATCCTGAATCTTTTATGCAACTGTGTCAATGACGAGTCAGCTCAGCTCTGTGCCACTGGGGCTGGGGCGTGTGGTGCTTGCATTTGGCTACAGGAGTCCTGAAGGGTGCAGAAACATACCAGATCCACTCCCCAGCCAGCATGTGCTTGTTACCAATTAGCCTAGCCTGTCATGCTACCTGTGCTTACTTAACCAGTGGGCCTTGGGAACATTTGCAAGATTCAAGATGGGAGGGACAAAGAGGCAACCGATTACATCCATAAGGGCCTACGTTGGGGCTTACAGGATGCAGCATGAGATCAGGTCTCTGGACTTCTCTCCAAGCAAGCAAAGAGGAGAGCATATTTAGTGTGAGGTGCACACTCTTCCCACCTGGAACACCAGAATGGTGCTTTTGATTCTTGAGGATGTTCTGCATTTTGAAGGGAGCAGAGGGTCAGGATGGACCGGGCCATCCCAGCATGCAAAATCCTGTTTCTCATTAAAAAGTGAAAAGCAGCCTGGGGACTCTGGCCCTTCTCCTTCTGTCTCAGGCTCACACTACCAGGAACCCTGGAAGCCCCAACTTTCAGGAAAGTTGGTCCAGGAACCCAGGCTGGAGAAAACTCAACAGCATCAAATTCCATAACCCACTGTGCTGCCTAGAGCGGCTGCCTAGAGCGGCTGCCTAGAGTGGCTGCCTATGCACTGAGCGGGCACACAGGCTCTGTGTGGGACCCTTGTTCTCTTCAGTTTATGAGTATTTATTTTTAAAGGGAGCTCTTGTGTTAGCCAAGAGTTGAGTCATCTCAAGCCAATGTAAAGACACCCACTGTGCCGACAGCCATGTGTGGCAGAGCAGGCTGCCCTGGGCATACTCCAGGCAACTGCATTCATCTCTCACTAAATGGGAGCCACTACAGGACCCTGCAGCATGACTGGTGGAACAAACAGGTCTCCGGTGGGAGGAAAGCCTTGCTTTGTAGTGCCCGCCCAGCACCGTGGCATAAATATTTCCACTGTGGCCAGTTTCCAGCTAGCGATGTGAGGCCTCAAATCAGTACAAGATGGATAGCCAGTATTCCTGCAACTTAACTTTCCACCTTAGTGACTGTTGTGCTGAGCTGTAGGCTGAAGAAATAGACAACCTGAGAGGAAAGGTCACCAGAAAGACAAGAAACAACAGTAGAAACCTTTGTCCCTGGATGGGAGGGGGACTGGCAGGCCAGAGGCCATCTGCTAAGACAAGACTATCTGGCTGTCCAAATGTCACACCCTAGCTGGCAGGGCTGAGAGTGCTGGGTAGGGCCCTGGGCCCTACACTGGTGTCAGTGATGTATGTGCATGTGCATACAAGCATGCCCATGTGTGTTCCTTCGTGATCATGTTCTGGTGCAAGAGTGCTCCATGCATGTGAAGTGAGCCAGTGAGCACCTCAGTTGCTTGATACATGGCCTCTCCTTGACCTGAAACTCCAACAAATAGACTAGCCAGCCAGCAAGCACCTGGCATGTGCCTTCCTCTGTCTCCCACCATGCTAAAGATGAGGTTGCCAGCCCATGCTTCGCTTTTGTGTCCTTCCTAGAGCTTAGGTCCTTGGGCTTCTGAGGCAGGCACTCTACCAGAAGAGAGTGGTTGCTTCAGTCGAGAACTGTGCTTTGTTCAGAGGCACCAACACTGTGGGGTGCTGTGGTATGAGTGCCATGCACTCAGTGGAGACCCTAGTGCAGGGGACACCACCCACAGGAACAGTCCAGGGTCTAGGCAACAGGTAGAGAAGACCAATGAGACTCCATCTACCAGCCACACTATGCGTAAGTGACCACAGCCCTGGGCTCTGTTGGTGGCTCGAGACTTGTCTCCAGCAAGAGCCAGAAGGGGATTAGAAGGGGATTAGAAGGGTCTTTGTCCAGGTATAACTGGACTGTGAGAACAAGACCCATATGGGTGGGAAGTATTTAGAACCAAACATCAGGTCAAAAGCAGCTGGGGGATGGGGAGTGGCACTGGATCCCCACAGGAGCAAGGGTAGCAATGGCTGACCCCCACTGTCTTGAAGCTCACTGGCTTAGTTTCCCAGCCAATGTTCCATGGAAGGCAATAGCCTTCAGGCTCTTGGGTAGCCATTAAAAGGGTTCTACAACCAGACCCAGCCTGTTCCTTGGTCCAGTGCCAACCCCAGCCAGCACCTTGACTCTTCTAAGTCCTGCCTCGTGATCCTGTTCTTGATAAGGGCCTGATGGTTGTGAGTGGGCCACACATCACCTGCTCAGCCATTCTCCTGTTCTAAGCAGCAGGGTTTCTCAGAGGCCTTGCCCAGAAGAATGGAGACTTCATAGAAGGTGGTTCGGTGAACTGATCGACTTATAAGCAGAACCTTTCCGATCTCTTCAAGTGATAACACTGTCACAGTGCCACCTGGAAAAGTCTCTTGCTGAGACCCTCTGAGGCTGAGCAAGCTTAAAGATCAGAGTCGACCCAAAGGTCTGCATCTGAAGAGCTGCATTCATTCACTGTGTGTAGCATCTAGGGCAAGAAGGATAGGAGCTGGCCTTGGAGGAGGCATGGGGGACCAGTAGATCCTTCAGTCAGGCCAGGACCGGGCTGGCTGGATTCATCACGGATGCTGGCACAAGATCCCAGTTGTCTATATCTCTGTGAGATGTAGGGTGTCCCACATCTCAGGGGGTAGAGCATCAGTTCTTCCTACCCAGGGCTTTTCTGATCCACAGTGGCCTCTCCAGCTTGCTTCTAGTCTACTGCAAGCTCACTATAGGCCCCTTATAGGGTCCAGAGCACACATCTTGCCTCAGATGCAGACCCCAAGGGAGAAAGGACACATTGTTTTCAGTTGACCCAAGGCCAAAAGACTCCTTCAAGCCCTCCTGTCCCTGAAGACTTGGCCTTCAGCGCTCCCATCAGCTAGCCCAGTATGTCCCGAGGCTGGCTTGCAGCAGGAGTGGAATCTGCTTTCTGCATTCTCATCTTGCTATCAGGAAGCATCACTAACCAGTGTGATTAAATAGGTCTTTCTTCCACCTCAGACTGGGATGTTTAACCGTGGGGAAGGGAGGACCTTAACTCGATACTCCCCTGATTTATTTCCTTAGTGCCTATGGACCAGCTAAGCTGGGAACATTTGCGGGGGGTGGCTGGATAGAGGGCAGCCTCTGGAGCAGGACAGAACATCCTCACATGGCCACTGAAGAGAAAGAAAACTGTGATAGAGGCAGGTGTGGTCCTCCCTGTGGGGAAGTCTTCTTCAGAGATGCCAACTCAAGCTGAAAGAGCAGCCTGCACAAGCCAAGGGCAGATATCCACCTGGCTCGTCACCAAGCTACAGATTGCGAGTTAATCGAGGCCCAGGCTGACCTCCTACCTCACAGATGTGCCCACAATGCCAGGGGTTCAGCAAGTATCATCTCCGGGTGGTGAGTCATGAGCTGCATCCAAAGAGAAGGCGGAGTTCCTGTGTTCATCGCTCTCTGTTCTCTGACTGCAGACATTGTGAGCAGCCACCTCATGCTGGCTCACGCCTTTCCCAGTACGATGAACTATATCCCTTCAAACTCCCAGAATAAACTCTTCCCTCCTCAGTTACTTCTGTTAGGCACTTGGTCCCAGTGGTGAGGAAAACAACTAAGATACAATGTAGCCGGGTGGTGTTGGCGGCGCACACCTTTAATCCCAGCACTTGGGAGGCAGAGGCAGGCGGATTTCTGAGTTCGAGGCCAGCCTGGTCTACAGAGTGAGTTCCAGGACAGCCAGGGCTATACAGAGAAATCCTGTCTTGAAAAACAAAAACAAAAAAAGATACAATGTAGCCTGAAGCCCAGTACGCAGGTAATGTGAATGGCATTGCACATGGCAAGGATTTGGGATGAGAGATGCTGGGAAGAGGGTGGGAGGGGCTCTCACTGCCTATGAGTGGCCAGCTCTGTCCACTGTCCATGCGAAGGGAGCGACTTTTCATGTCCACAGAAATGCGTGCAGCTCACACTGTTGAGAAGGACGATCAGGTGTCCCTCTCCGGAGACCTGATTGCCTTGAGACAAGGTCTCTCATTGACACTCGAGCTATGTGGGTAGCCAGCACATAGCTTAGCCTGAGCAGCCTTCGTGTCTCTGTCAACCAATGCTAGGATTACAGATACACACAACATACTCCCAAGGACGCTCCGATCTAACTCACGTCCTCCTGTGCTTACCCACCGAGCCATCCCTCCCTCTCAGGAACAGTTGCTTTAAAGCCTTTGGCTCAGAAGCGCCTTCACAGACGCTCAGGAGTGCGTGGCACCCACCTGCTGCCTGGGTAGGGCGTGTGGAAAGGCTTCGCCTCTTTGGAAGACCACTCGATAGTTTCTGCATTTTGCACGCATTTTGCATATGACAAGCCAGCCTACTCCCTTTTCTGCACTCAAGAGAAAAGAAAGACTCTTGGGGAAGTGTTCACTGAAGCTTAAGTCAGAGTGGACCAAATTTGGAACTGTCCCAAGCCCTGAAAGGAGACCGGAAAGACAAACTGTGCTTGTCCTCACAATAGGATAGTACTCAGCAATGCAAAAGGCACAAGCTCTTGCGTGACAGGGGCTCCTCTCGGTGTGGTCCTGTTTATAGCTGGGAAAGCTATATATACTGTGACAACAGCTGCCGCGTCTGGGCCTGTGGGGGGCAGAGGGACTCGCCCACGGTAGGGGAAGGGGAGCCATTCATTATCATCCTGATCCTAAGGCAGTGCCAACTGGCATCTGTGTTCCTTGCCCAGCCCCAGGTCCTTGGGCTTCCTTCCACCTGGAGACCCGTCCAGCAGTCTAGATGGAGGATTCACTCACACGCCCCTTCCCTCTGTCCCAAGATGTCCCAGTAGGAGGCGCTGTCCACTCCTGCCAGTCTCTGACGCTGAGGCACCAGTTCTGCCTGCATACCTGAGCACACTGGGATCTCCTATCTGTGACCCAGATCACTTCCTGGCCAGTGAGGTTATCCTTGAGACAGCCCGTACCCCAGCTTCCTTTCCCAAGGTGTCCTCAAGTCCCTCCATAGTGATGTCAGGCACTTTCAGACCTAATACGTACATATTAGAGATGTGGCCTCCTCTGAGTCCTGCCCAGCAGGCATGCCTGACTCCACCTCCTCTCCAGAGAGGGGAGGAGGTCCCACCCTCTTCCCTTCCCTTGCCATCTCTTGCCAGGACCCCTGCATAGCTTGGCATCTGGTTGTCCAGAAGATGGTCCAGCGTACATCGATCTCTTCAGTCTAGCCCCTCCAACAAGCCCAGCCCCATGTCTCCCATCTTCTCCCTGGCCGTGAAGGCCCTCCTGTGGCCATGCCCAACCAGGCCCATTCCCATTCTGTCTAGTGGCACTTGTTGCACCAGAGCCTGGGTAGAAGCTTCTAGAATCAGACAGATGTATAGCACTCAAAATCTGCCTGTGTCACCGGGGTAGCACGAGTGTCCTCCCTCTCTCTCAGAGCAGCACGGGTGTCCTCCCCCCTCTCAGAGCAGCACAGGTGTCCTCCCCCCTCTCAGAGCAGCACGGGTGTCCTCCCTCCCTCTCAGAGCAGCAC
>JADRCD010162184.1:0-13434 GCA_019843815.1 Montemys delectorum
ATCATGGCATTTTTGTCATTGTTGTTTGGTTAGCTAAACGACATCACCTCATTTATAGTACTTTCTCAAAGGCTTATCAACTAGATTTATTTAGGGAAAGCACCAAGTGATTTGATTTCCCTTCTGAGAAGTGTATGCTGTTCAGTCCTCTATTGTATATGTCAGATACTAAGACTGAGATAAGGTTCATGGATTAAGGGTTATCAATATAAAAATGTTTCATTTTACCCATGCTATTGCCATATGTAAGTAACTACCAAATCTTCTCCAGGTGTCCTACACATGACTATAAGTTAATTGTTTTGATTTTATTCTCCTTTATCACTGCAAAACAGATCCTTTGCATTTCATATCTGGAAATTCCTGCCTCCCTTCTCTCAGGTGTTTCTGGGCCAACATCATGTCCTAAAATTCAGTAGACCATACTACTCAAATTTCTTGGAACATCCATACCTTTTCCTATTTTAACAATGCAGATCATCCCATCAAAACATACCAGGAGGCCTCAACTGTATACAAAGAAGTACAGGTAAGTAATAAATGCTAAGAGCAGGAGAAATCATCTTCACCAAGGAAGATCTTATCAACTGGTGGTCCAGAGACAATAGTCAGTCCTGAAAACACACATACAAGTAAGATTCTGCAAACTAAGCATCCTGTGTTTAAGAGTATATGTGTATTCATACACTTATACATAAAATATGCATATATGCATACAACAACCAGTAATGAGAGGCTGTTAATTTAAAGGAGAGCAAGAAGGAGTCTATGGGAGGGTTTGAAGGGAAGAAAATAAGAAGTAGAAATAACATAATTACATTATAACTTCAAAACTGAGAAGATAATTTTAAAAATAAACCTCTTATAAAATATGATGCAGAATATCTCATTTTAAATGATGCTACTAAACTTGACCACCTCACTTAAAAATGTATTTCAATGTCTAAAGCCAAGTGAAATATCACAGAAGACTCAAAATGTTTAATATTTTTAATATAATTAATTTTCTGGTTATATTTAAGCTATATTCTCAGGTTTAGGAGTATATGTCAGTGGTATAGTGCTTGCATAGCTTAATCAAGGCCATAGGTAAAATTGCCAGAACTAAGGTAAACATAGATTTAGCCTTTATAAGCCTATAAACATTAACTCTCCATGTTTAATGATTTTGATTTTATACTGTCTTTTCTGCTTACTTTCATAACTCCTTTAAATAGGGCTGAAGATGCATTTGTTACGCATATTGGAATAATTTCAATTAATCTATTAGGACTGGGCTTGGGTATTTTGTACTAAAGATAAAGATTCAAAACATCATGCAGTAGTTACTCAATACATAAATTAACAGCATAGGTAACTCTTTCATGAATTATTAATTTGAAAAATGTTTCTCACATATACCACTTATTTATGTCCTTGATTAAAAACATTTTAAATATTAATGTAAAATATAGTCATGGAATATTCTGCCTCTAAATTTATAAAGTAGGATTATTACTGGGTCCTTATAAGATTTACAACACAATATTAATTTTTCAAATAAGAATGGAGAAGCCAAAACTACTGTCTAAATAGCAACTTAACAAATATAAATAAAAATAACTTCAATAATAAAATCTCAAAAACAAGCATCAAAATATTTTATGTGAATTGCTCAACATTTTATGACTAGTATACAAGCAATGTTTATAGTGAGTCAAACTAAGTTCATTTCATGATGCACAAATATTGTATGGTAACCTTTTTTCTCTGATGCATCCATAATCATAGTCATGACATCATAAAGCATGTTAAATTTTTGTCACTTTTTGATCTCTCAATCATTTTTAGTATAAGTTCTTTGGTAAGAATTTTAAAGATACTAAATTTCTTTGAATGAAATTATGAGGTACCTACAAAAAAAATCTAAGAAAATAAAATATGGAATAGCATATCTTTTATGCCTGAAATTGCCAAGTACTTTTTTTGCTGTATTTTTGTTGCTTAGTTCATTTTCTGTTTTGTTTTTGGTGTAATTCTATGTTTGAATAAACAACCTCAGTGCATTTAGAGAACGCAGGTCAGAAATACCTAAAAGAAAAAAAAACCTAGTAATTTCAAAATATCCCAAAAGGAAAGGATTGAAGTATTGTCTTTGATCACTTTATATAACCATTTTTTAAAACTGTCTTGTTTCTTTGAAGTTCTACTCAGGTCCCTAATGAAACACTGTTTGCAGATAGTGCTCAGCAGTCAAAAATAAAAGTGTATGAAAATTTGTCAATGCATATTTAGGATTAAATCTCATACACATGTATACTAGTCCTGTCATTTATATTTAGGAGACAGTCTTACAGATGCTCTCAGTTCTGGCAAATGTTTACTAATATTATTTGGAAAGCCCCCTTTCAGAAAAGAAAGAGAAAGAATTGAGAATCCAAGACCTGTCAGATTAAAAGTTAAAGGTTCCACAGAAAGCTCTTAAACTTCCCATGTGGGTGGTTGGAACTCAATCATACACGAGGTTAGTAAGTTCAACTCAGAACACTGTAGACCATTAACTGGCAGCCAGGGAGAAGAGCAAATATCTGGATAAGCATGATTGTCAGCGCTCACAGCAGGCAAGTGTCAGCTGTGCTAAAGTGGGCCAAGCAAGGATGTAATCAGAAACATAGGAAATAGGAGGATTCTGAAAGCATAGAGGATTAGGCACAGGGCAACCAGGCCACTGAGGGATGAGTCTGCAAGGTGAAACACACATAACAAAAGACCTTTGAGCATGTTAGTATTCAGGAGACATGATTCAGCAAGGCTATTTTCTCCCTCTTGCCCTAGTCCATGTTTCTAAGAGCTGTTATGTGACCAGCGCCAGTATATATCCAGAAGAAAAAAACTGAGGAAAGTGTGAAAGGCATATTACAATTTCACACCTCTCGGCTGAATTTCTGATTTGTTTGTTAAATATGCATTTATTAAGCATAGTTAACATCTTTGTTCTATGGTAGTGAAATACTCAGTATAATGCAAAAGAATCTGGAATAATTTTTCTGGTGATACTTCAATTACTTAATTAAAAATTTCAAAAACAAATTGCATTCTTTAATCAGAAATATGACAGGCATATTTCACAGCAGAAAGTATGCTAATTTCCACTAAAACTTTTATAGTGCTCCTCCTTTTCCTGATGAGAACTTATCCTGCAAGATCAAATTTCTTATTCTGCTTTGGCTAGCAGTGTATAGGTTATGTCAACAGAACTGATGTGAATCTTTTCAACATCAAGACCTTGTGAATAAAGCTCCTCTGCACTTCATGTAACTTCTAACCCCTTCCCAGTAGTGTTGCACACAATACAAATAGGTTCCTACATTTACAGTTAAATATAACAGCTAATAGCTCATGCAGCCATTTATATTTCAGTAAATTAAAACCATTGACAATTTCATTTTACATTTTCAAACTAGCTACATTTTATCTGCTATATAGCTAGGTGGTTAATTGTTTCAAAGAGCTACCATCATAAAATGTATCATCATTCTACAAAGTGGTGCTCATACAGGCAAAGTTAATAAAAAAAACTTATAAATACTACAGTCCTTGAATCATACAAAAGGCAGCCATACATGAATTAGTGACTTCTTCTTGGTCTATTATTTTATAAGAAATATAATTTCAGTGATTTTGATGCACACTCGACTTTAAACTAATTCAACTGGCAGTTGTTTTATTTATTAGCATCAATACATTATATCCATTGGAAACTAAACTCTACTTTATTATAATGTATTGCCATGCACAAAGCTCATTTTCCATTATGAACAGATAGCATTAAACTTCCATGACATCTAATGCGTGCTGCTTAAGTAACGATGAATGTAAATCTTATTGACATAGTGATATGTCAACTTACATATGCAACATAAAGCAAACAGTAGCGGTATTTCACAGATGAAATACATGTAGAAAATGACTTTTTTATAGCCCAAATTCACTTATTTTATATAATGTTTCACTACTATATATGGGCAGATGTTGCTTCTTCTATTGTTCTTTTCAATAGAGTGAAAATGATTAATATGTTCAAGACCAATAGGTGATTCAAACTCATGAATCAAAAATAAATAAATGAAATGAAACAAGGTCTAAGCAGTCACCAAAACTAAGGTGACTATATTCATATAATGACTCAGAAGAGTGTCTTGATTGTTGGATGACTCTATATACTTTCTCCTGCAGTATATTTTATGTAGCCATTCTGTGGCATGTACATTAAATTATAGTTTGAACTTTGACTAACAGCGAAGTATCAAGCCAGAATACAAAGAGAGTATGTATTCCACAATTGACTTTTATTTCTACAAAACAAGTCTAGAAATACACTAAAAAAAGATGTTCTAAGAAACTACACCCTTCTTTTCTATACTGAAATAAAAAAAAAATTCAACTGAAATCTATGTATAAATCTTCAGAAGATGAGAAATAACAGATTGAATTCAGGCAGAGTAAAACTTTTTCAGAGTTTACAGCAAAAAAGTAATAAAAATATGAAGAAGTTTCTAGGTGAACTTATAAAATAAAATTTAAAAAAGAAAGAAAGAAAAAAAAAGAAATCTTGAACCAACATGCAGGGATAAGTAAGAGACTAATTTATTCTCTGAGCCTTTTACTTGAGACCAGAAGGTTCACTTGTAATAGCTGCTCAATCTTAACCTCAAGATTTTACAGCTCATGAACTTTTGTATTGACCTTAATGAACAGCTAAGGCAAGGTAAAATACTGATCAACATGGACATCTTGTTTCTTTAGAAAATTAATAAGAAGATGTCTCAGGGTAACAATTTACTGTCAGTACCTTGGGAATTATAGCTGTAATGTTGAATCTTGATTGATTGAAAAGGAGACAGAAATATTTAATAGGCTGTGGTGTGGGAAATTACCACACTATATCAAGCCATCTCTAAATTTCATCATTTCCCCTCATTCACATTTTATTTCTTAAGCAGTGAGCACTGAAGAAGATACTAAATTGGCAATTAAAAATCAAAAACCTGGGGAAAGGATCCAGTTCATTATCAATGCAATTAACTGTTTCTTCACACAGATAATACAGACAGAAGTCTAATTGAAGCCACTGACCTTACTGATACAAAAAACAAAAACAAAACAAAACAAAAAAAAAAACAAGCATTTTCTGAGAATAACACATACCCTAAGAATGCATCCTTGCTTTAACAGAGAAAGGCACTACCTGCAATTCATAGCAAGTACAATACCACAAATTCTATTCCAAAGTGTAAGTATCCACAAGTCTGAAACTCAGTCATTGAATCAGAAATTGGTTCCTTTGTAAACTTGAGACTATGGAAACATGCCTGTTTGGCAGAGGTTAGGGATAGCAGAAACTGAGCAGCTTTGGACTGTTTATCTTTCCAAACCATGTGTCTGCCAATACTACTATCTAACTACTATGAATTGCAAAGAAACGGAGTTTTTGGTTATAGCACAAGACTTGCAGAAACACTTAAATATTTCATTCCCCAACTGTATGCTTAAATAGAACTCTCCCCTCTGGCCATCAGGCTGTAGTAACACTAAATGATTTCTATAACCTTATTGTATTTTCTTTGGGCAGAGTTCAATGAAGGGTTCATACTGGCCATGTAGACCCCAGAATTCTATTGTATGAAACTTGTCACAGAAAAAGCATGTAAGGCAGGTAATGAACAACAGATGCTGAGAACGAAAACATATATTGGTCAGAAAATGTATTGCCCAGGAGTAAATGCAGAGCACAGGTCATCATTTTTAAGTTTTATGTTTCTATTTAGATTTCAGGAATGGGCCACTAATGTGTTTGATCCTATAAGCGTATTACAAAATATACCAGGAAATGGGACTATTATGTTTTTTTCCTTTGATTTCATGTGAATAAGTTCCAATAAAAATACACTGAGAAATTCAAATAAGCCAGGGCTATTCCTGAAGTAACTCCCAGAGAATAATATGCCTCCATGATTAGGTACTTCAGAATCTGTGTATTGGCGATCATTTGATTAAATCAAAGAACATATATTTCAAGGGGTGACAGTTTTTCTGTTACCATGTTATTTTACCTACATGCATGGAAACACTTGAGCGCATAATATTTGATCACAATTTGTAAACTAGTTTTGATTAAAGGATGGGAAATACCTGACCTCTGAAACAATCAGTTAGGTATATTTTTAGTTAAAAGAGACTTTCTCCTTATCTTGGAGCCTTTCTGCTATTATGATAAAATACTTAATAAGACTAACTTTAAGGAGAAATCGCTTATTTTGTCTTCTCCTTCCAGAGAGAAATAGCCCATCAAGATGAGGAAGATATGTCAGCAGGTAGGAAAGGCAAGGGTATGAAGGCTGCCCTGAATCTATACTCAAGTAGCAGAAAAAGATCAGAAAGTGAAGGTGAATTATAAAGCCTCAAAGGCTCACACAGTGACCCACTTCCTTTAGCAATGCTCCATCTTCCTGAAGGTTTCATACCTATGTCAAGCAGTGCCATCAGCAGCTGGGCAAATGGTGGTCAAACTTGTGGGTCTTTGATGGAAATTTCACCGTGACACCACAACTTTTCTTTAATCCTATCATAGCAGTTCCCTGGGATGTAGATTTCTTTAGAGCTTGTGCTAGACAAAACTTGTTTGCTCATCTAGACAACTTTTCTCTGCTATAACCCCAGGATCAATTAGCAAAGCTGTAGTTATTTAATATAAATATCGTTATATTCAGTCCTATTCTAGATGCAACTTTTAAGTTCTCCTCCTAAATTTTTACCCAAATAAATTGGGAAATTGTGCCGCACCAAGGACCCTGACCAGCAGGGAAGAAAGACCAGAACACCGTGTCCTTCCAGCAACAGTTTACTCAGGAATGTCTTGCTTAGCAGTTACAGAAGGGTGGCCCCAAGCCCCACCAGGAGTCTGACTATATGCTCTTCATAGGACCGCCCATGAGCCCATGCCACGCTTCACACAGTCATAGGCTACTAGGCATAGACGTAGGATCAGACCACTGATGAGCACGCCCCTGGCGCCAAATAAGGACTTGTTTACTCCACAGCTCCAGCTCGGCCAGTGCCATCTTTAAGGCCTGGCAGCAGCACTCCACAGGAAATAATGTCCAAAGTGCCTTGCACATAATTATTAGGAACTCTCATGAAAGTCATGAAGATATGGAGGCTAACAGCACTTTCTAAAGCAGAGGAGTATGTAAACAAATGGTGGTACATCCTTACAGGGGCTTCTTATTCTTAACGATGAAATAATCCAACCATACAAAAAGAACCTGGGAAAATTATACATTCATGTTTCTACATGAAAAGTGACATATTTGGGGTGATAGTCTCCAAAAGTTACATATTGTATTATCCCAGCTATCTGAAATCCTGGAATAGGAGAGTATAGAGACATTACAAAGAAGAGCATTTGTGTTATTTCATGGCCACAGTGGCAGGGAAATTTTATTGTTTATAGGGTACTCAAGAGACAAAGTAACTCTTCTGTATCAATATTGTACTTATTGATATGGTATGCTATGTATTACAGATTTATCAAAACCAATAGAACTCTAAAATACAAAGATAAAATCATTCTAAACCGTGCTTTATTTCAAATAAAATCCATCAAAATCCATAATAATGTAGCACACTAATTCAAGATAGGATTTGTCAAGAATTTTGTATTATAATTTTTTTATTATCTACTCAATGACTCTGAAAATCAAAAATGTTCAAAAATAATTTATTAATTAAACGGAAGCTTTTAAAAAGGTGTTCTTTGTATTATAAAGATTACTTATAGTAGGTCTTTTCTGTAGCATTTCAATACTTAGCTTTTATGGATTGTCAATATCATATGTTAATTACAATTAGTACACTACTAAGCCAACTAATTGTTGTTTTATTTGTGAGAATAATTATACCATTAAAATCTTCCCACTGAGATTTCTGACTAGAACAATTCAAAATACTGTAACAGTTACCAATTAGCTACAGATTTATATCCAGATCTAATAATTACTACCTTGGTGATTAATCAATAATTAACTATATTTAAATTCAAATTGACCACATTTTCTTTTGAAACCCTTTAAAGAATTTAAATTTTCTTTTATGTGTAAGGGTATTTTGCTTGCATGTATGTATGTGCACCATGTGTATGCATTGTCTGAGGAAGCAGGAAAAAGATGTTGGGTTCCCTGGAACTGGAGTTAAAGATGATTGTTAACTACCATGTAGGTGCTAGAAATGAACTGGGGTTTTATATGAGAGCAGCCAGTGCTCTTAACTGCTGGGCCATCTCTCACACCTCGTGCAAACTTTCTATATTGATTAATGTGTTTCCCTAAATCCACATTAAGTTTGTACCTGAACGCATCTGACAAGATTATTTTCTTTGCTTGATACAGATGAAAATCTAAGTTGTTTCTGGATGTCGCTGTAATTCAGAGTCATACATGACATTTGCATACATACATGTTTTCTCTAGGAATGTCTCTGAAATCCCAAAGATATCTTTCTTGTATGAAAAAGGAAATTGAAAGTAAATACAGTAAGACTGTAGGAAACTAGAAAGCTCAATTGTTCATCAATTTCTCTCAAAAGCAAACAAAATACCAACTTTTTATACTAAAATACTATTTCATGTAATATTTGGAGACAAATGTGTAAATTATAATGGTCATATGAACAAAATGCTGATTTCAAGAGATGGCTCAGATATTAATAGGACTTGCTGCTCTTGTTCAGTTCTTAGCACACAACTGCTTCTAAATCCAGTTCCAGAGAATCCAACACTTTATTTTCCTATGCATTTGTATCAAGTGTGTAGCCTGATGTTCATGTGGTTACCATAGCAAGTGGAATACAGGCTGTCTTGATCTCTGTTCCCTGACATTGGATCCCATTCTGTCCTACTTGGACTGCCTGGGTGGGCTTTTCAGTGGGAGATGATGTGCCTAGACCTGCTGGGAATAGATGCCCCAGGGTGGGGTGGTACCCAAAAGATACTCCTTTAAGAGAAAGGGAGGGCACAATGCTGGGTGGAATTTGTAAGGATGGTACTGGGAAGAGAGGAGGGAGGGAGATGTAAAGTGAATTAAGTAAGTAAGTAAGTAAGTAAGTAAATAAATAAATAAATAAATAAATGAAGATGATCTTAGGTGAGATATATAGCAATGGGAATATGGAAGCTGAAAAAGGCCACCTCCTATAGCTAAGGAGGAACCCCACTGGAAGGATAAATATACCAACCCAACCTCAAACCTTTCAACCTCAAATCACTACTACCTAATAGATATGCAGAGATAAAGATAGAGCAAGAGCCTAAGGTGTTTGGAGATTCCCATGGGCCTCCTGTGTCCAAAAACTAGATTAGATATAACCTATGCCCAACACTGAAAACTTCATTTGGTGACAAGAGATGTCCAGTTTGGACATTGATTCCTTCATTATTTTGCAATTTCATTTAGATACTGTCTTAGTCAGGGTTTCTATTCCTGCACAAACATCATGACCAAGAAGCAAGTTGGAGAGGAAAGAATTTATTTAGCTTACTTCCACATTGTTGTTGATCACTAGAGGAAGTCAGGACTGGAACTCAAGCAGGTCAGAAAGCAGAAGCTGATGCAGAGATCATGGAGGGATGTTCCTTACTGGCTTGCTTCCCCTGGCTTGCTCAGCCTGCTCGCTTATTAAACCTAAGACTTCCAGCCCAGGGATGGCACCACCCACAAGGGCCTCTACCCCCTTGACCACTAATTGAGAAAATGCCCCTCAGCTGGGTCTCATGGAGGCACTTCCCCAACTGAAACTCCCTTCTCTGTGATAACTCCAGCCTGTGTCAAGTTGACACACAAAACCAGCCAGTACAGATACCTTCATACATTTACAAATTTTAGCTAACTTCTACTGTACTAGGTTTTTGTATAGCCCTTTTAATGACTCTTAATTTTTAACTTTCTCCCATATACTCTCATCCTCCTACCTCTCTTCATACCCCCTCCATGTATCTATCACACTACTACCCAATCCTATGCATCCATATCTAGTCTATTTTCCTCTCCTAAGGAGATCTATCTAAACCCCTACTTCCTTACTCTATACATAACTTTTGCAGTTCTATGGGTTGTAAAATGTTTATCATTGACTTAATAGCTAATGCCCACATATAAACACATATATACCATATTTGACCACCTGGGTCTGAGTTATCTCACTCATGAAGAATATTTCTACCTCTATTCATTTACCATCAAATTTCATGTTTTCCTTTTTTATATTGGCTGAGTAATACCCCATTGTGTAAATGTCCATAATTTCTTTCTTTAGTCATATATTGAGAGGCATCTAAGTTATTTCAAGTTTCTGGCTATTTTGAATACAGCAGCAAAGAACATGGTTGAGCAAGTATCTTTATGGTAGAACACAGGAGAATCCTTTGGATATATGTTCAAGAGTAATAAGTACCTGTGCTTATTTACTTGACCAGGTCACTTAATATGGCTCTAAGGAATTAAACTAGGCTCATCAGAGGGCCACAGCACAACTGAGGTTGTGACAATTTCATTGAAAGCAATTAAATGTTTTATTTTTGTGTTGTGGTAGTGTTATTGTTAATTTATTTTTGTGCTGTGGTTGTGTTTATGTGCCTATGTGTGGGCCTGCATTTAGAAGGCATCTGACCCCCTGAAGGTAGAATTACAAATGATTGTTTACCATTTTACACAGAAACTTAGAACTAAACTCAGATCCTCCTCAAGAGTACTAAGTGCTTTTAACTACTGAGTCATCTCTCTAGCTCTGTGGCTTTGCAAAGAGAAAATGGTTTAGTAATAAGAAAACTATATATCATCTCAAGTCACATCTGCCCAAAAGGATCATCTACTCCAAAAAGAATATCAATTAAAAATAACCACTTATATAGTTGTTAGATATTGAAACATTATAATAAAATATATATAGAACAACAACAACAAAATCTCTCAGAGAGCCAAAGGAAAAGGAATACTGTTATACCCGCCAATGGGTGTCAGAATGTTTTTGACCTTACCTCCAGGCACCCTACTGGGATGTCTCCTGGAAAATCTCAAATCTTTGAAGCTAATGCCTGACTTGAAGGCTTCAAATTTAATATATCTCTTCAATAAGATCTGAATTAAATATCAACTAGATGGGAGTTCAAAATGGCCACTTAATGACACCCTAGATCCAACTATTTTAAGGGATCTTAATACATACTGCCAGTGAACTGTTAAACGGAAGGAAGTCCCCTGTGTCCAAGCATTTATCTATCTCTGTTCCAATCCCTCCTTGTGCTCCTCTGTTCCCCAACCCAACTTTTCTTAGCCATGAAATCTACACAGCCTCCATTAGATGGCACTACAAAGCAAGATCCAGCTAATGAACCACCCCCTTTTCCTGTCTCTATGCCACAGAAAACCCAAACCGCTGCTTCAGTTTCTCCTCACCAGGATACCCTAGAGTCTACTAGCTGTACCTCTCCAGACCCCTCCTCTTCTGTGCCAACTGTGGGTCGCTCAAAACGACCCACATTGGCAGCTACCATCACTCCTCCTGTCACCTACTCTAAGATGACAGCCAAACCCCCAAGTCCTTCCTCGCCAGAGACATCTGACCCAGCAACGGTCATTCCTCTAAGGGAAGTTGCTGGAGTAGATGGTCTTGTCAGAGTACATGTTCCATTCTCACTTAGTGAACTTTCCCAAATAGAAAACAGGCTGGGATCCTATATTTCTAACTCTTCCAAGTTTATTAAAGAGTTCCAGTATATCACTCAAACTTATAGCTTGACTTTCCATGATGTTCATATGATTCTTACTAATAATGTTCTTCCTGAGGAATGCAGATGAGTCTAGGAAGAGGTAAGAGTGCATGCAGATGGAATTTACCAAACAGACGGAACATATCCAATTGGCTCTGAGACAATGCCAGACCAGGATCCCTGGTGTAATTACAATTCTGCAGGTGGTATTTTATCCAGGGATAGGTTCATTACATGCCTTCTGGCTGGTCTTAGAAAAGTAGCCTTAAAGCCAGTAAATTTTGAAAAACTCCAAGAGATAGTCCAGGACAGGCCGGAGAATCCATTTCAATTTTTATAATGCCTTACAAAGGCTGTATTACAGCATACCAATCTGGACCCTGAAAACTCAGAAGGTAAGCAACTTCTGATGACCTACTTCTTTTCCCAGAGCTAACCCGACTTATGAGCTAAACTTAAAAAAACTGAAGAGGAGACCCCTAACTCTACAGGCAGAAGTCTTAGTGCTGGTCTTCAGAGTGTACCATGGGAGAGATGATAAAGTCCACACACACACACACACACAATCACACACACAAAATACCATATGCTGGCAAAGGCTGTCTGACCAGCCCCAGCCACTACCCTGAACTCATGGTCTCCTAAGACTCAGGGACTACCAGGTACCTGCTACAAATGTGGCCAAAACGGTCACTCTGCAAAAGCCTGCCCTAACTTCTGCAAGCCAAGTGGGCCATGCCCTAGGTGCCGTCAAGAGGGACATTGGACTGTTGATTACCCTCATGTTACACAGAGCAGGGGGACATTAGTCCCAGATAACCCTCCAACTGATCTGCTAGGCTTGGCTATGGCTGCCTGCGGAGGCCCAAGCTCCTCTGACCCAACCACTGCCATCACTAGCAGGGAGACCAAGGTAGATATTGTGGTATATGAGCCGCCCATCTCGTTCCTCTTGGACACTGGAGCCACTTCCTGACAGAGCTTTGTGGACCCACTTCTCCTTCATGTTCTCCTATTGTCAGGGTAGGAGAACAACGTTACTTTCCTCTCCAGACCCCACCACTTAGTTGCATGTTTTGGGGTGTACCTCTCCCCCACTCCTTTTTGGTAGTACCAACATGTCCTGTCCCCTTAGGCTGCCATTTACAAAGCAAAATCCCATTGGTGAACAGGTCTGTCCCAGATCATCATGAATGAGAAACCTAGTGAACTGTCTCAAACTGAATGTAAGTGTAACATTTTTATGAGAAACGACTAATATTTTCAAGAACACTTCTAGACAGTAAACATCATAAGCCTTATGATTGTTTCTTTCTTGAGTTTCTAAGAAATCTCCAAAAAGTGTTTTCCAACATAGCTGTATTTCCCTAACATTTATTAGATACATTCTACTCATCTGTGCCAGAATCATTGTGTTTATACTTTCTTTTTTTCTCCCAATTTATTTTTTATGTTTTTGAGAGGTACATAAATGAGTATATATTACATCATTTTCACTTCTCCATCTCCTTGCTTCTCCCCTCACATGGATACCCAAACTTCCTCTCATGTTCAATATATATATATATATATTACAAGATATATATGCACACATATATGTATATTATATATGTATATATACATATATATATATA
>JADRCD010162191.1:0-10415 GCA_019843815.1 Montemys delectorum
TGCTGAAACCTGTCCACACGCGACTGCGTTCTTCCATTCAGTGCCAGAGGGGAACTCCAAACCAAGGATGCTCAAAAGATGCAGAAGCCTTTGGGTCTCCAAAGTGTCTGGAGTCTAAGGAGGTCACACGACCGACGTGTACTTTAAGGTTTAGGCTTTAAACGAGAAGTTTAACAACCTGCCACCAACTGAATGAAGAGCAGATACACTTGGTCATTTTTGTCTTAATCATGCCTGTATCACTAGTGCTGTGCATATGTGCCATAATACTAGACAGTTAACCGTAAGCTCACTCAGAGAAGACATGAAATATTGGTCCCGCTCCACTCCAGCCTCCTTACTCACAACTCAAATGTGTCTACTCTCTGGGGCATCCATAGCTCCGGAACTGTACAATCTGCTGGGAGAACCATCTGTAGCTCTTAATCCTTTACAGGCCATCTCCTGAATCTTACTTTGCGCCTGCGCCATCTACTGTTCAAACGTTCTCAATGCTGCTACTTACAGAAAGGGCAAAAACTTTTCTTGAAATGATTGCTTCCAGTTCCGTCTATTTACTTGCATTCTTCATTGATTGCATGTTTCTTAATGGCTGAAAACTATTTAATTGTGTTAATATAGCACATCCGCCTCATCCATTCCTGAGTTGATCATCTATGCTGTTTCCATTCCTTGGGTATTGTGAGTAGGACAGCAAGAATTTGATTGAGCAACTATTTCTGTGGTGTGATAGACAGTCCTCTGGATATATCCCTTAGAGTGGTATTGCTGGATCATGCAGTAAATCTCTTTCTAGATTTGTGAAGATCCTCTGCACTATTTCCATAGTATCTGTACCAGTTTGCACTCCCACTAGCAGTGAATAAGTGGGTCCTCTCCCAGCATCCTTACCAGCGTTTGTCGTCATTTTTTTTTATTATTATCTTGGCGAATCTGATTGGGATATCTGCTTTGTATCTGCAGATGATGAGCAGGCTAGAATAATGCCTCTTGCTTAAGCCCCTAAGTCTTTGATATAAAACACAATATGGAGTAGACAGGCAGTAAGGATGAAGTCAACCCAAGGGTTAAAAACCAAGACCTTGGTGGCTCATTGTCCTGTCTCCTATGGTGTTGTAAAGACTCAACACACACACCGTCTTCGGAATAAGAACATGTTCACTAGATAGAACATCCTAGTGCCTGTGTTCTGTTTTCTCCAGTGGAGTCGAGCAGGGGGTTAGCCTTTGCCACAGCCTGAGAGTGAGGTACAATCTCTTGCATCTTTCAGAATCCCTGAGGGTTTGCTTCCACTCCTCCTGGATCACAGAGATGAAGTAACTTTCAAAATTACTTCCTTCTCCTTCCTCCTTTATATAAATGCACATATAAATATTACATCATTACACTGCACACTGATGTATGTGCCAAACATCAGTCTTGTCTCCATTGCCATCTGTCTTCATGGAATAATGGGAAACGTGAGACACAAACAACAAAATGTATGTTAATGTTCCTGCAGATTATCCTGCCACTCTGGTATCCAGCCGAAGATAAATTATGAAAGTCATGTAAAGGTCATATTAAATGTTCATAGCATTTCTCTTCCTAGGGGCTCTGAGAACCCACAAGTATTTTATAATACAGACAAGCAATTATGCAGAATCAATTACATTCAAAATAAGCTGTGCTTAAAAAGGTACTTAGTGCATACTAAGCTTCAGGTATCTGCTGCCAATGGTCTGTCTTCCCAACAATAAGTTCAGCCTTCTGAAAGATGACGCGAGACAGCAGAAATAACGTCTGCATCTATACTTACACAACTCTATGTTTTGTGTAAGTTGTGTACATTTTGTTCACTATCTTATGTATTCGTATTGTTTTCCAAAATTGGTGCATTTTTTCTTGTCAGCTACACGTTCGAAAAATGCCCGATCTTTTAAATGTCTTCAAAACAAACTGAAGGTTTAGTGTCCTTCAGTGTCCCTCTACTGGCTCCTGTGGTGGCCTCTACTGGGTATCATGGAGGTGTGTGCTTCCTGAAAAGTGGATAAGCTGATTCTGTTGCCAACTTTGACGCAATTCTCTTAGATTGACTATGGTGAAAAAAATCAATAGAATCATGAGAACTCATGCCCAGAGAATGTCTCTGAACTTCTGTCTCCACAGCAACACAGACGTCCACACTGTGGCTTCCCTGCTGAAACTGTATCTCCGAGAACTTCCAGAGCCTGTCGTTCCTTACTCAAAGTATGAAGACTTTCTGTCCTGTGCCACGCTGCTCAGCAAGGAGGAAGAAGCGGTAAGTGGATACCACGGCTGCGCAAACACGTGACTAGAGCTGTGGGTGGGGCTTACTGTCTTCAGTTTGAAGACTTCCTTAACCCATCCTCAAATTGTTTTATCCTAGCCGGGCGGTGGTGCATGCCTTTAATCCCAGCACTTGGGAGGCAGAGGCAGGCGGATTTCTGAGTTTGAGGCCAGCCTGGTCTACAGAGTGAGTTCTAGGACAGCCAGGGCTACACAGAGAAAACTTGTCTCAAAAAAAAAAAAAAGTTTTATCTTGTGCTATGTGCTGACATCACATCAGATCTTCATGTACAGTCACACTCCGGAGTTTGACCCTTTCTAATTAAAGATGAAGATGCAGTTGGATGAATACACTCTTCTTTCCACACCCTAATGGCTCTTGGCATTGCTGCCTCAGGCCTTCTAATCTGGGGGAAGGGCTCATGCCTCTTTCCTAGGTACCCCATCTTCCCATAAATGACATAAAAGACAGCCCCATGTACCAACTGGTGCCTCTGCTTGTTTTGCTAAAACACTTTTTTGAGAAATTGAGACACAACTCAATTGAAATACATATTTCATTATCTTTTAGTATATTCTCTGAGTTGTGCAAGCATGACCAACTCTAGCATTAGAGTGCTTACATCTTTAGTATCCCGTAACCAGCCTCATCCCTTCTTATTTTCCCATTCCTCCTCCTGGCACTTGCAACTTCCGATCTAGTTTCTTACCGCAGAGACTTACCTGTTCAACACACTTCCTCTCACTGTTCAGTGTGTTCATTGTTTTGGGATTCCATCTTCCCTCTGCGCCTTAGTTCATTTTTGCACAACACACATCAGTATTTCATTTCCTATAATTCCAGATTATGTTCCATTTCATCCGTTCACAAGGCAAGGGAGGCTCATTTACTTCTGTTATCTGGTTATTGGGTGAGGCCCCTGCGAATGCACCATGTACCCACTGAGTTTGCATCGACGTATTTTACATGGATCTTGTTTATGTATTTGAAAGGTAGAATTGCTGGGCTAATAAACTCTATATTAGGAGCCCGTGTGATATCCATATCTTACCGCAGATAGTGCTGTTCTCAGCTTCCCTCAGGCCTGACATTTATGTACCATGGGCTCTGCTGCACAGAGGTCACTGAGCATGGCCCTGACTATCTTCTTATCTGCTGCGTCATTATTTTTGTGTTTTCTTTGGAGAACTATCTAGTCACAGCACACTACATTTGACCTGTACTCAAGACATCCTAACCCCTAGAGGGCTTGGTCCCACGGCTCCCTGAGCAGAGCTAAGTCTGTGGTATTTGTATCTTTTACATAAAGTTTTGTATTGCTTGTATAACCTGTGCACAATGTCTATTTAAGGTCAGCTTTAGATACGTATAGAAACCAGTACAATACAGAAGTTCACAATTAGTAATTTGAGGGCTGTTTAGGTAATGTCCAATTCAGACATAGCTTTTTTTATCGACTTAAGTTTTATTGCATTATAATGAGAAAAGATACATAATTTCCATTTATCTGAATTTGTTTTTTAATTGATTTAAGTTTTATTGCATTATGATGAGAAAAGATATATAATTTCAGTTTATCTGAATTTGTTAACATTTAAAAACATATTTTAAGTAAATAGAATTACACTACATTCTCCTTTCCCTTTTGTACCCCAACTCCTCCCAGAGACCCCCCTTCAATACCTGAAATACCTTTGTTTTTTTTAATTTTGTCATATTTTTTAAAATTTATAAAATATTGTAACAATAAAAATGAGTACTATAAAAGTTGTTTGGTATAAAACAATGAATTAAACAGTCTTATGTAGATGCTTGTCTGCAACAATACTGAAAATACATACATTTTTCTCAATAAAAATTTAAAATAACTCCAAACATATTACCTGCATATTTTAAAATATTACATCACTACTAGTTTTTTTTTAATAAACATAAATAGATAAAGTCTTTTTGTTTGTTTATTTTGTTTTTAGTAGAATTTAAAATCTTGGCTCTTACTATGGTACAAGCCCAAAATAAGGACAATTTTTAGACATTGGAGTTCATTGTAATAAGGCTGTACTTCAATGACCCTCACATCACCAAAGGATTTTACCTCTATAGTAGCTAAGCTAAGAGTTGACAGTTCTGCTGCGCCAAGGAGTGAATTATAGGCACAATTTTTGGATACAGATTTCCTGCTATGGTCAAAGCTATTTGACTGAAGTGAGTGTCTTCATTCTCAGCTCACAGAGAACAGGTTACATTCATTTAAGAAATGGTGCATGTATTAAGATGGTCTATCCGTGAAGTCATTCACCAACTGTTTCAATGAACAATGGTTCTGCTTGGAGGGTGGCACAGACATTAGGTGAGGGTAAGAATCTGGTTCATTGGCTGTGATGATTTTGAAAAGCATTCATCTCAAAGAAGGAGTAACTTATAAAGTCCTCTTCTTCAAAATTGGTACAATAGTTACAAACATCAAGCAAAGCATTCAGGCTCACTCTGTTATTCTCTTATGAACCACCTCCCAAGTTAATTAGTTATGTTTCTTTTGGCTGTATGAATAATTTTGAAATATGTAAGCTGTTCTGAAAACCACAGTATAGTGTAAAAACATCAAATAAACAATCCTACTAATAGAGAGGCTGAGATAGGTTTCAAGATCATTACGTGGTACCCAGCAAGACACTGTCAGGTACAAACAAGCAGAAAGTATATATGGATTGTACAATGTTGGATCTATTTCTCCAATTACCAAATTAGAGACCATTAGGTGATAGCCAACAAATTTCCAATTTCTCATGCTTTTGAATTTGAATTGATTAGGATAAGTTGGTAATATTAATTTTTATATTAAGAGATATTAAGAAAAAGTAATTGTTGCTTCCTGTTATTTTGTTGTTAAAAGTGGAATTAGGTTTGTGTAGATTTGTTGAAAGATTACTTTCTTGCTTCTAGGGTTTAGTTTTGCTCCTTATGTTGATGTTTTCCATCTATTATCCTTTGTAGGGCTGGATTTGTGGAAAGATATTGTGTAAATTTGGTTTTGTCATGGAATATCTTGTTTTCTCCATCTATGGTAATTGAGAGTTTTGCTGGGTATAGTAGCCTGGGCTGGCATTTGTGTTCTTGTAGGGTCTGTATGACATCTGCCCAGGATCTTCTAGCTTTCATAGTCTCTGGCGAGAAGACTAGTGTAATTCTGATAGGCCTGCCTTTATATGTTACTTGAACTTTTTCCCTCCCTGCTTTTAATATTTTCTTTGTTTTGTGCATTTGGAGTTTTGATTATTATGTGACAGGAGGAATTTCTTTTCTAGTCCAGTCTATTTGGAGTTCTGTAGGCTTCTTGTATGTTCATGGGCATCTCTTTCTTTAGGTTAGGGGAGTTTTCTTCTAAAATTTTGTTGAAGAGATTTACTGTTCCTTTAAGTTGGGAGTCTTCACTCTCTTCTTTACCTACTATCCTTAGGTTTGGTCTTCTCATTGTATCCTGGATTTCCTGGAATTTTTGGATTAGGAGCTTTTTGCTTTTTGCATTTTCTTTGACTGTTGTGTCAATGTTTTCTATGGTGTCTTCTGCCCCTGAGATTCTCTCTTCTATCTCTTGTATTCTGTTGGTGATTCTTGCATCTATGACTCCTGATCTC
The DNA here is from genome assembly GCA_019843815.1 of Montemys delectorum. Taxonomy (NCBI): domain Eukaryota; kingdom Metazoa; phylum Chordata; class Mammalia; order Rodentia; family Muridae; genus Montemys; species Montemys delectorum. The sequence goes on from JADRCD010162191.1 coordinate 5,926, forward strand.
TTTCCCAGGTTTTCTAACTCCAGTGTTGTCTCCCTTTGTGATTTCTTTATTGTTTCTACTTCTATTTTTAGATCCTGGATGGTTTTGTTCATTTCCTTCACCTGTTTGATTGTGTTTTCCTGTAGTTCTTTAAGGTTTTTTTGTGTTTCCTTAGGCTTCTAGCTGTTTACCTGTGTTCACCTATATTTCTTTAAGGGAGTTATTTATGTCCTTCTTAATGTCCTCTATCATCATCATGAGAAGTGATTTTAGATCTGAATCTTGCTTTTCCAGTGTGATGGTGTGTCCAGGACTTGCTATAGTGGGAGAATTGGGTTCTGATCATTCCAAGTAATCTTGGTTTCTGTTGCTTATTTTCTTACGCTTGCCTCCCACCATCTGGTTGTCTCTAGTGTTACCTGCTCTGGCTATATCTGATTGGAGCCTGTTCTTCCTGTGATCCTGGTTGTGTCAGAACTCCTCAGAGTCAAGCTGTCTCTATGATCCTGTGATTCTGGAGATCCTGTGATCCTGTGATCCTGGGCCCATTAGAGGTCTTAGAAGTAGAGCTTCATCTAGGTATAATGGGACTCGCTCAGGAGTTTGCATCCAAGGTCTGTTCAGGGCACTGGCCCAGACAGACTAGAAGGAACCCTTGCCACTGTAGTGGCGGAATTCCTGTGTGCCTGGGTCCCACCAGTCCCTATTACTCCCAGTATTGGGACAGATGTTGTGTCCTCCTCACCTCTGATCCTATGATCCTGGGCATGTTAGAATGCCTGGGAGTGGAGCTTCCTCTGGCTGTTGTGGGACTGTCTCTGATCCTATTATTCTGGGCCCAGACATAGCTTCTATTCCATATATTACCTCTTCACTTTCCAGATGCTGTGTTTTATCAAAAAAAAAATTCTTTCAACAATTGTTTTATAGTTTCAGTGGAATCTCACTGACCCATTTTTTATTGGTCTCACTTCTTCTACCATTGAAGAAGCTTTTGTTTCCGGAAAAGCATATGGATTTGATCTACATTTAGTCCCAAGCTTTGTTTCAGTGCTCAGGTTGAGATCTGTAGGCTGTAAGGAGTCCATTCCTGTTTATGACATGAGGAAGGGGCAACTCATTCTTCTGCACACGGACATCCAATCATCTCAGCCATGTTGGTTGGAAAGTGTGGCTTTCTTGCTGTCTGTTTTCACAAATGCTGTTTTGTTTTGTGAGTTATAATAGCATCATTGTAACTTCCTTTGTAGTACAAGAGAATACTTGTGTAGTTGTGACATAGGCCATCTGTATAGTGAAACCTAAATATACCTCACCATGTAAAGGAAGAATAAGTCAGATCCCATTATCAACTGACTTTTTCATGCCATTTATATGTTAGAGTACAACAAGTATCAAAACCAAAGAAATTATTCTTTGTGAAAATTCCTCAAATCAGCCCTCCCAACTTTTCCCTCCCTGAATGATGCAATGTAGACAAGTCCAGTGCAGAGAGGTATTTGCCAACAGGTGTACATCTCTCTAGATTCGAGGCATGTTCAATTGTGAAAGATGGTCACTATATCAATACTATTTTTTTCAGATAACTTTATTGCAAATTAAGCTATTGTCTGTTTTCAAGTCAACTAAAAACGAAGTTTTTAAGGTTCAAATAGCTTCACTTTAAAAGCTGTTTCCAAAATAGCAGCTTCAGATTATACAACAGCTCTGAGGACTGTGTCTCTAGGCAGCTGGTTTATTGTACAGGGACCACATGGCACCTCTGAATGATATGGTCTGTTGGGCCACTGTCTTTTGCTAAAATGTCATTATTCGATTTGTGACTAGATTTATAGAACTACTTAAAGTATCTATGCATCCTTGGAAATGTTTCCAAACTGCTTGTGGTGATAGAGGAACATTTTCAGGGCAGGATCGCTCACTGACAGTATATTGAAATAACTGTAGCAGCAGCAGCAGAGCCCATATCATTATTTCCTACTCGCTCTAATTCTAAGATTAACACACATAACATGTATTCCGTCTCTTCTTGTTTGTGCTCAGGGTGTTAAGGAGCTAATGAAACAAGTGAAGAGTTTGCCAGTTGTTAACTACAACCTCCTGAAGTACATTTGCAGGTAAGAATTTTCTAAACACAAAGCTAAACCAGACAGCATTATATTTAGCTTGATGGTAATTTACATGTGGCAATGAATTAAACAACTTGAGCTATGTTGTGGTCTTACAGAAACTTATTAAGTTTGACAAGATTATCTCAGAGTTCCTAAGCACTAAAAATGCCTGATTTTATGACTTAGTGTTTTTAAAATGTCCCTTCTTTCCACACATTAAAAATATATTGCTCTAAGCAGTCAAACTTTCATCAAAGTTGTTGAGGGAACATTCCTAAGAGTCACATGTGGGCCTAAGGCTGAGGAATCCAGCTTGAGAATGTGGATTCTATCAGGGACGATTTTCTTCTATACCTTCATGTAATTTCTCTACCCTTTTGGGAGTAAAAAGCTCTGGTGAAAACAGATACTCCTCACAGCGACTCTGAGGCTTAGGATCCTGGGCACTGTAGCATTCACAGAAGACTTAAGTAAGAATTTCCAAACCTCTGTCACATCCCTCTGTTGAGATTGCTAGGCTCAAAAACAGGTAGGACCTTCAACCTCACACCTTCCAAAAGCAGGGGATGTTTTAACCAACACATTTAAAAACACAGAAAGCGTTCATCCAAGAATTTTGAATCCATTCTAGTTATTGTGTTAGGCAAGGGAAGGACTATGTCCTCCTCAAGGAAAATAGTATAATAGAGGCTTGATTGAGACTACTACAAGTCTCTTTACACAATAAAAATTCTTCTCCTCAAACATTTAGGCAGATTTTTTAAGCTTTGTTTTTCTAAATTCTTTTTTTTCTGTTCCCGTTTTTTATTAGATATTTTCTTTATTTACATTTCAAATGTTATCCCATTTTCTGGTTTCCCTTCTGAAAACCTCCTATCCAATCCCCCTCCCTCTGCTCATTAACCCACCCACTACTGCTTCCCTGTCCCCTACACTGGGCATCGAGCCATCTCAGGACCAAGGGACTCTCCTCCCATTGATGTCCAACAAGGCCATCCTCTGCTACATATGCACGTGGAACCATGGGTCCCTCCATGTGTACTCTTTGGTTGGTGGTTTAGTCCCTGGGAACTCTGAGGATACTGATTGGTTCATATTGTTCCTCCTATGGGGCTGCAAACTCCTTCAGATCCTTTGGTCCTTTCTCTAGATCCTCCATTGGGGACCTTGGGCTCAGTCCAATGGTTGGCTGAGAGCATCCATCTCTGTATTTGTCAGGCACTTCCAGAATCTCTCAGGAGACAGGCTCCTATCAACACTTGTTGGCATCCACAATAGTGTCTGGGTTTGGTGCACTGTATATGGGATGGATCCCCAGGTGGGGCAGTTTCTGGATGGCCTTTCCTTCAGTCTCTCCTGCACCCTTGTACTTGTGAATGCCTTCTATGTATATGTAGCAAGTGTGTGCCTGGTGACAGCAGAAACCAGAAGATAGTGGATAGCCTGGGGCTGGAAGACTTGTCACCCAATGTGGATGCTCAAAGCAGAACAGTTTCCTCTAAACTTGCCCCAAGAGTGCATTATTTCATGGTATTTATTCTTTAACACATAATAAATTGAGATATATGTGGTTGCAGTTTTTCATCAATAGAATTGACATGTTATTTCTCATAACATTTGAACTTAGGCTTTAATAGATTATAAATAGGAGCTCATATATTTGCCATGAAGACAGTGATTTCTCTTCTGTGGAAGCATGGATTTTACCAGATGACCTTGTGTGCCATTCTCTCTCTGAATGTGTATATAAACTTAATATCTAGAGCATTGGCAGCCTGCTAGTCATCCTTTTATTTCTGTAATGAAATATCCAAGCTAATCAACTTTCAAGAACAGAAGACTGATTAGGAGTGTCCATGCCAGAGCACCAGAGGGTTAGTCTATTTGTGGTGAGTCCTGTCACTCTGAGCCTATGGTGAGGCAGGAAAACAAGGAAAGAATGTGTAAAACCATTTGCTTAGTGGCTAGGGTTGTTTTAAAGAGTCAAGTATCTTTTATTGAAAGGTCATGTGCTGCCATGTTTATCGCTTTTCAAATCACTGTGGTTTTTTTTTTTTTTTTAGTTTATACAAAACCCAGGAGCTTTATTGTTTCCTCACGAATGTCTTTGAAATCAGCTCCAGCTCCCGTTGCTCAGAGGACAAGGACTGAGGATTTTCTAGTTTTTTTTTTTTTTTTTTGCCTTCCTTTTACAATATCTATGTATCTCTGTATCTGTATATCTACAAGATACATATATCTATTATCTATCTATCTTCATCTCTGTCTATACCTGACTGTTTTCTTTCTTTACATAGTGATTTTTTATTGTTTGAGAATCAATTACAAATCACATGCTCATTATGTTTGATGAAGTCTAGTCCCTCCAATTTGCTTCCCTCTAATTTTTTCCCTATTCCT
>JADRCD010162191.1:10515-32333 GCA_019843815.1 Montemys delectorum
TCTCTCTCTCTCTCTCTCTCTCTCTATCTCTATCTCTGTCTCTCTCTCTGTCTCTCTCTATCTCTGTCTCTCTCTCTGTCTCTCTCTCTATCTCTGTCTCTCTCTCTCTGTCTCTCTCTGTCTCTCTCTGTCTCTCTCTCTGTCTCTCTCTCTGTCTCTCTCTGTCTCTCTCTCTCTCTCTCTCTCTCTCTCTCTCTCTCTCTCTCTCTCTCTCTCTCTCTCTCTCTCTCTCTCTCTCTCTCTCTCTCTCTCTCTCTCTCTCTCTCTCTCTCCACTATTGTCCATTAGGGGCAACATCTAGTCTCAATATCTCCTTCAAGGACACCTCCCTGATGACTGTAACTGTGTTTCCTCTTTGAAGGTTCCAGCACTTTACAACAGTGTATCATGTGAAGCTTTGTAGGATATTCATGTAAACCACAACAGATTGGAATACATACTATTGACTATCAAAATCTACAATAGCATCCAAACTCACTTAATTGACAATGGAGACAAAGCTCCAGCAGGCTGGAGCAGGTCTTTGATGCAGTCTCAGCAGCCTGATGCTTCATCAATCATTTGCACTGTAATTTCTGTACATTCCAGTGAGAGACATTTGAATTTCCATATAATTTTGTCTTCATAGTTATCATTGAGCATATTTCAGTTCATATGCTTCCCAATGATCCATCTTATTCCACTAAGAAATGGATTCTCACTCTTTCAATCATAATCTTGCCACCACCAGGTTCCTGGATGAAGTGCAGTCCTATTCAGGAGTTAACAAGATGAGCGCGCAGAACTTGGCAACTGTCTTTGGTCCTAACATCCTGCGCCCAAAGGTGGAAGATCCTATGACCATCATGGAGGGTAAGTGAATGATTACATTGGATCATCACCAGGAAAAGAATCAGTTGCCTCTGTTCTTAAATGAGAATGTGTTCTCATTTCAGCAAACTAAGAAAAGAAGTAAAATCATAGCTTCTCCATAATTTACTCTGATTATTCTTTAACTGCAAAACATTTCCTTTTGAGATAAAAGAGTTTTCTTTATATTGTTCAACATAAAATTGGAAAATGATTCCATATTAGTGTAAATATAATTAGGGGGTCTATATCCTTTTAATTCCCAAGTAATGACAGGGTGTTTCTATGCCTGCTAGAGCCTGGTTTAGCTACTTAATATATGACAGAGACATAATAAATTTACTTATTTTTGTTTTGTTTTGTTTTTTGAGACAGGGTTTCTCTGTGTAGCCCTGGCTGTCCTGGAACTCACTCTGTAGACCAGGCTGGCCTCAAACTCAGAAATCTGCCTGCCTCTGCCTCTCAAGTGCTGGGATTAAAGACGTGTGCCATCACTGCCTGGCAAATTTAGAAACAAGCTGTGGCTACTATGCTAGGCAGACACTCATCTATTCTAACCCTTAAGGCTATCTATTTCATAGCTATGTGGTCCTTTACCTGCAATCTGAGTCTTACCCTGGCTTACTCTGCTCAATGTGTATCCTCATGGTGGCTTCCCTGAGGATGTTTCATAATGTATCCTCCCGGTCCTCTTCTTCTTTTCCTTCTCTCATGACTTTTGCTTTGGAGCTTCTGACTGGAATGAAAAGTCTCTCCCTATTCTCTTCTGCCTAGCTATATGCTGAATCAGTTCTTTATTAACCAATCAGAAGTGATAAAAAAGAATGACACATCATTGAGACAGGAGATGCTCCAAATTACAATGCCAGCGTCCAAACTGTGACCAGATATCTGTGCACAGCAATCAGCATCTGAATACACAGTACACAGAACCATCCCTCAACACATTAGCCCTCAGTCACAAAGAAATTTGCACAGATTAGGAGATCACCTGACAACTAGGAGACAGAAAAACTGGAAAAGTGTTCCTTTTGCAGGCCAGTGCAATCTCCAGAAGAATTCAAACTGCTATTTTCAGTTAATAATGCCTATTAGTTTAGAGAGGTTTAATGGTTTCAAGTGGCCAATAAATTTCAATTCTTACATGGCAATGCTACTTACTTGAGGGTTGAGGCCTAAGGAAATTTTTACTCTTCAGATTACAAAACTTTCCACATCATTTCCTATAATAATCTACCTCCATTTAATTCTATCACTCTTCAATGTTTGGATGATTTTTCTTTTACTTGTGGGTACTATTACTATTTTCTAAAAACAACTAAATTGAACATTTCAGAATCTAAGAGGCAACTTAGAAGAAGAAATAATAATTAGTTTTAGTTTTACTCAAATTTTATTTAGTATTAAAGGAAATGTTAACCTCCAAGTATAATATTCTTCCCTTTTTGAAAGTTCTAAGATTTTCATTCTACATTTTGAGAGTGGGAAAGACAAGCTGTCGAGTATGTACCTATCACGTTAGCTTAACTTGTCTTTTCTGATATAGAGAGAAGGATAAGTTCGCATCATAATTTTGATAAATGATAATCCAGAGAAAGTAATTACATCTAAAGAATTTAGCAGACATAAAAGTGTGATATATCTGCAGCAAAAAGAAGCTTAAATATGCTTTAATTCATTGTTTTTAATGTTTACCACTCATGTAACATATAAGGAGTTAGGGAATGAAAGCCCAGACACCACTGTTGGCCACCTTCCCTCCCCTTCACTCCCCTCAGCATTGTGGTCCCATGATGGTTGTGTGACAGCTTGGTCTCTGTCCAGTGGATTTTCCCACAGTGCATCTTCCTGCATTTCACATTTTCCCTTCCCCTTGATATTTTCTACACATCAGGGCGTGATCAAATTCCTCTTTGTAAGACTGAAGATTGTCCTGTGTTCTTAAACCAGGAGCCATAGCTAAAATATTGGTCCACTGAAAGATGAAGTGATGATATGACTTTATATTTTTCATTTCCTTATTTTTGTCAAGGCATGTGTGATATAATGCTTATCATCTCAGTTGTCTTAAGTACCCATCACAGAAGGACTGCATGTTCTTACACTGGTGTTTAACCATGACCCATCTACAGGGTTCTGTTTATCATGCAGAACTGAGACACTGTGCCTATCAACCATTAATCCTCATGCACTTCCACACAAGCTCCTGGAAATGACCATTTTACTGTCTGTCACTATGACTCTGCTTATTCTAGGTACCTCAATGTATATTAGATTTCAGTTCTATGATAAAATATCTGAGTTAAAAATATTTGAGTTAGCCGGGCAGTGGTAGTGCACACTTTTAATCCTAGTACTTGGGAGGCAGAGGCAGGTGGATTTCTGAGTTTGAGGCCAGCCTGGTCCACAAAGTGAGTTCCAGGACAGCCAGGGCTGTACAGAGAAACCCTGTCTCAAAAAACAAACAAACAAAAAAGACAACAAAAAAAAAAATTTGAGTTCAAATCTTAAGATAGAAATTCATAAAAGTTATATGGTGTCTCCTTGTCTCCTTCTGTCAATAAGAAACCTGACAGCAAACGAGAATATACATTTCTTTAAATAAAAAGATATATTTCAATATATAAGTTCATGACTATGTAAATGGCTTTTAAAAAGATCATTCCTTGAGAATTTCACACAGTATATCTATTGTTTCCCATCTCCCAACTCCTCCCAGAGCCTCCTTCCTCCCCACCTGCCCAACTTCGTGTACTTTCTCTCTTATAAACAAACCAAAAGGAAAGAAAAGCTCTTAATGTACACAAAGTCTCTTAGAAGTTTCTAATTGGTTGATGTTAGCCACATGATGGTGTGCCATGCGAATCTCATTAGGGTATACTTGAATGGACAGGTTCCCTGGTTGTATTGGTCACTAGATTTTTAGAATCTCTGGTTGGGTTTAGATGCATGGACAGCCAGTTGCATCATCAATTTTTTTGTTCTAGCTTCTGGTCTCTGTGTCTTAATTTTTGAGCAGATTATAATTGCCATAGATATACTAATCAAATAAAACAAAATAGATTGTTTTCTGTCTGATAAGCTAACTGATATCTCTCCTCTCTGGCTAAGTATAAAAAGATACGAAATTCATTTGAGACTATTGCCATTTTTACCATCACTAAATATATCATTTTCTTGTAATATCTAATTATCAATAATGACAGGAAATTATAGATAGCACACAGTTTTGCTTAGTACTTGTAGTCATTAAACAATAATGAGATACCAATACAAAGTATAATATGAATACTCAAAATGGAAAATTTTATTGGTAGAACCATTTTGGAATATTTAGGCAAAGTTTTACAAACTTGAATATCCATATGCCATAGAGCCCAGAACAAAAGTATGCTAAGTGTATACCCAAGGAAAAGAAAAAAAAAAATATGTTCATAAGATTTGTAATCAAATGTTTCTACTGACTCTGTTTATAACATTGCAAACATGAAAACAGAGAACGTCTCCATTAAACAGGGGAGAAACAGTGGTGGTGCACATCTGTAAACCCAACACTGGAGAGGCAGAAGCAGAGTGATCTCCAGTCCTAAGTAAGCCTGGGCTACATTGCAAGATCCTCATTTACATCAACCTTCCAAAGCTCGGGGAATATCAATGAGGAGGATACAGAGAAAATGAAAGAGGCAGAGGTTAGGTAGAGGGACTGAAAAGGATGCTGCTTTAGGCAGCAATTGCAGACATGATTCCACAGCAGCTAAGGCTGTCTCCATGAGGTCTTCATAAGGCTGAGAGCCTGTCAACTATAGATTAAGTAGGAGCTCACGGGTCCTCACCTCTTCCTGTGGAAATATCAGCCCCAGTGTATTCTGGGAGAGAGATGGTCGTTGTCTTCAGTTGAGTGCCTACGGCTGAGTCTGTCAGGCTCCGGCAGATAGTTTGAATACCATGGCCACACAAATAGAATGTATAAATCTCACCAGGTCACAAAATAAAATAGGAAGAGATGAATGTGGGAGTCTCATAGGGAAGAGAAGAGGTTGAAAATGGTGGGCGGGTGGTTAGAGAGGGCACAGGTCGAAGTAACGAGAATGGGTTATATATGTATATGAGGACGTCAAAGAACACATTTAATAAAAGTTAGAATAAAAGAAGAAGCCATAGCCTGTAAAGTCACATCTCTGCACTAAGAATTAAAAGGAACGAAGATTGGATGCCTGGACACAAAGGTCTATAGTGGTAGTTGTTCAACCTAACATCCTAGAACCACCTGAGAAAGAAGTCTCAACAGAAGATTGTCTACATCAGGTTGTCCTGTGGCCATATGTCTATGGGGAACTCTCTGAGTTGCCATAATTGGTGCAGGAAGATCCAGCCTGAAAGTGGTGGTACTGTTCCCTTGCTTGGGTCCTGGAGTCTAACAGCAGAGAAAGCTACCCAATCACTAACCATGCCTGCCTCCATTTCTCTCCACTCTGGACCATGGGTGGGATATGACTTCTCATGACTCCTGCTTTGATTTCCCTGCTGTGAAGGACTATAACTTGGAATTGTGACCTAATGTAAACCTCCCTTGCCCCTAGATTGCTTTCTGCTGGGATACTTTTGCACAGCAACAACAATAACAAAATGAAACTAGAACAATGGTATAATTGCATTTATATTATGCTTCATCAAAAGCAAAACTGTAGTCATAGAACTTACAATAGTGGTTCCCATGGGTAGGAGATGCAGGCAAGAGGTCAAGAGCAAAAGGTCACATGGGAAATTACCCGTATCATAATTAGGTAGTTTTTCCAGGATTATGTACACTTGCTATAACTCATTGGATATCCTCAGACATGGAAATGGTAGCTGTATAGATTATTTGCTGCAGAACTATAACTTGAAATTGTACTGTATAAAATACCACCCACCTATGCATCTTTAAAGGAAAATTAAATTCTTAGTCAATGCTTATACAAAAACTGCCTGTGATTTTTTTTTTTAATTTAACCTGCACAAAATGATATGAGCCAAGAGGGAGTTGATGGAATGCGCAGCTCAGTGTGATTCCAGAGTTAGCTTGGACTCTGTATAATAGGCTGGTGATTACAGCTGCTGGGACTTCATTGTCTGGGCTTGATAATCTGCATTAGCATTCCGAGGAAGAAAATGACAGAGCAGAAAGAGGTGAGGGAAAGGAAACAGAGCTAGTTCATGCAATAGCAGGCACACAGCACCATCACTACAGTTATAAAATGTAAAGTCCCTTTGCAGGAGACTCCTGCCATTGCTCATCCCAGAGACTAGATGGCAGAAAAATGTCCCAGCACACAAGAGAGAATATTCTGAATCTGTAGGGCTTTGACACTCGCTCTGTCTTGTGGCAGACACTCTCTGTCCTGGATGCTCGCAAGCTCATCTTGGAGACAGGAAATTTATCGTCTAGTTAGTTAAATGTTGCCCAGAATCCATAACTACAATAAAACACAGCGAAGCTTCAAATGCTAACATCTCAGTGATGGGGAAAAGGTTCATTCCCCCCAGTGCTAAACAAAGTCTCATATAATGGTAGCTGTAAAGTGTTGTGTCTGTGACACAGGCAAGTAGTGTGACAATGTCAAGCTCGCACCTGCAGTACTGGCAGGGTTGAAGGTCATTTGGAATATTTCTGTTTCCGTTTATTCATTGTTTGCATATGTTTATCTCTTTATGTACACACACACACACACACAGACACACAGACACACAGACACACACACATATATACACACACACACACACACACACACACACACACACACACACGTGTTCACACAGTTTCCTATAGAGGCTAGAAGAGGTTCTCAGATAGCCTAGAGCTGGAGTTAAGGGCAGTTTTTAGCACCATGTGTAAGCACCACACATGGGGGCTTGCAACTAATCTTTTAACTGCTGAGCCATCTTCCCAGCCCAGACCACTGTAATTCCTTTGAATTTTACACATTAGACTCACTGCATTGAAAATGTGATTTGACTTCAGAGATTAACGAGAAACAGGAGCTGCATATACTCTATATTCTCATTCTGTCTTTTTTTTTTCTCTCCTGTAACTCTGTTATGTAGTTGATGTTGACTCAATAAGAGAATGCCTTCGGTTACCTTGCTACAACTGGCCTAAATTTAGTTATCACTTCAATTTTAAATTCTAGCATGAAAGTATCTTAGAACACAGGTAGAATTTGGAACCAGAAAATTGATTATTAAACTTCACCTTGGTTACTATCCATCTGCAACCTTAAGCAAAGACTTGAACGTCTCCCAACCTCAGTTTCCTCTTCTGAAAAGGGTTGCATCATGGGCTTTCTGGAGATTTTATTTGGGATACACTTGAAACACTCCCACCTGTTACAGTGTCTGTACTCCCACCTGTTATAGTGTCTCTCTCTCTCTCTCTCAGACAGGGGGACCATCTAGGGCTCCTGTGAAAATGCGAATTGAGACTCAGCATGTGTCCATGCAGGTCCTGAAGGTGGATTTGGGATACATTGAAACACTCCCACCTGTTACAGTGTCTGTACTCCCACCTGTTACAGTGTCTCTCTCTCAGACATGGGGACCATCTAGGGCTCCTGTGAAAATGCGAATTGAGATTCAGCCTGTGTCCATGCAGGTCCTGAAGGTGTGAAGCTTCCTGTAGCTGTTACTATTTCTAGACTGTTCTGATGCTGTCCTGTGGAAACCACACATAAACACAAACTCTTACATCCTACTCCGTGACTCTGACACTGAAACCTGCCTTTTAAAAAAGATATGCAGATGATGTTTATGCACAGAAAGCACCATTATCATTGTTCTAGCAGCTGCTGGAAATGAAAAATTATAAAATTTGAACCATCATAGAAATAGTACGAATGACATGGATGAATGTAATGTTTTTCTTATTTAGACTGAATTGGGATATTTAAGTGAAGTGTTGCTTGTCACATATTGGGTTGCTGTTCCCAGACAGCCCAGTAAGGCCACTTAGAGTGTTTCTGGTAACCCCAGAGTCAGCTCTTTTTTCCCAGTGATTCAGCAAAACTTTATTCTCTGAACATCTCTTTTTGGATTATTAGAAAGTGAATGTTTTTACTAACATGTAGGAAATTTGGATATGATTCTCTTCCTTATTGCTTCTGTGAGGTTGTTCAAGTGCCCTTTCATAACAGTTCTGTAAAGTGCCTACTTTTAGTTACATATAGCTTTTGAAGCCTGTGAATTGTGTGCTTGGTTGTTGGCAAGAAGGTAGAGATCTGCTTATGTCCCTGGGTAAGATTCCTTATGTCTCTCAAGAGGTTGTGTGCACCTGCTGAGCCAAGTCTACACTCAGCTAGGCAGAAATTCACAAATTCACTTGGTTTCTGCTTGTGTTCCAAGGTCAGTCAGAGGTAAGAGCTTGCAGGATTCTATCTTCTGTCCAGAGCATGACCATATCCACAAATGTGACCAATGTCATTGAGACTCCCAGGAGTTTATCATAGCACCCCACCATTTCCTTCTCGGGGTTGCCCTTTAATATTAAGGTTGCCTTGGTATTTGTCTGTTTCAGCTGGTATCTGTTACCTCAGAAGGAGATGATGTTTGGGGGTATACTTTATCCTTGTGTGACTGAAAAGCAGCTTTTTATCTAAAGTGAGCTCCGAATCAGATCACATAAGTTGTTGTGAATGGAGTCTTCAGGGAGAAACCAGAGTTATGGCAGTTCTCTGGGACAGGGATGGGGCTTTGGGGCTTTTCCAATACTATTCTGCCTGTTGCAGTGATGCACATGGTTGTCACAGAGCGTGTGGATTGATAGTTTTCAAGCTACATTGATGGGATACGAAGATCCATCAGTGTCCAAGCAACTATAGCAGCATGGAGGTGCTGCCTCTATTGAGACTTCCCCCAGATGCTTAAATCTTCAAGTTAGTTTCCAGAAATCTGAACAGGTTGATTCTAATATTGTTATTGCTTTTATAGAAATGAGGATTTTTAGAGGTCTTTAATGTACTACTCTAGCCAATGCTCCTTTTTTAATGACAAAAGGCACATGAACTTCATTGTTTTGTTATATTGAAAAGATAGAACATGTTACACATCATAGACTATATAAGGCTCTATTTACATACATTACTAAAGCCATAGTGAGTACTTGAAACAATTGTCAGATGGGAGATTGACATGGTCTCTCCTTAAACATTTCTAGTACTGAAAATATTAAAATTCCAATAAATGTTGTATACTGAATAAAGCTCAGGATCTGAAATACAGAACTCTGAATTGAAGGCCAGAGTCTGGCCCATGAGCATGACATGTATACATATATGTGTACATGTATGTGTATGGATGTCTATATTTATGTATATGTGTGCATATATATCATATATACACATATGTATATATGATATATATGTGTATACACACACATAATATATATATATATATATATATATATATATATTCGTGCCTGTTTCATATTCTAGTAAAGCTACAAAATAAAGTACATGGCACAGACTAGATACTCTAGCTTCTATCACTAATAGAATCATTAAGACCATAGGTTGTTATTAGTAATATTCATAGTAAATTTCTTCTAAATATCTTTCCTCAAAAGCCTGATTCAAAATGGGAAGTAAATCAAACCTATTTCACTCATGTGCTCTATTTCTATGTGATTGCAGGCACTGTGGTGGTCCAGCAGTTAATGTCGGTGATGATTAGTAAGCATGATCGTCTATTCCCCAAAGACACAGATCCACAAAGCAAGCCCCAGGATGGAACGAGCAGCAATAACAACGATGGTCCTAAGAAAGCCACCATGGGTCAGTTGCAGAACAAAGAAAACAATAATACCAAGGATAGCCCGGTCAGACGGTGCTCTTGGGACAAGCCTGAATCCCCTCAGAGAAGCAGCGTGGACAACGGATCTCCCACAGCCCTATCAAGCAGCAAAACCAACAGCCCAAGGAACAGTATCCACAAGCTGGATATCTCCAGGAGCCCGCCTCTCATGGTCAAAAAGAACCCAGCCTTCAATAAGGGCAGCGGGATCGTCACCAACGGGTCATTCAGCAGCAGTAACGCAGAAGGTGGCGAGAAAACCCAAACCACCCCTAACGGGAGTTTACAAGCCAGAAGGACCTCTTCCCTGAAGAGTTCTGGTACTAAAATGGGCACTCACAGTGTACAGAACGGCACCGTCCGCATGGGTGTTTTGAACACTGACACGTTAGGGAATTCCTTGAACGGCCGGAGCATGAGTTGGCTGCCCAATGGCTATGTGACCCTGAGAGATAACAAACAGAAGGAGCCAACAGGAGAGTCAGGCCAGCACAACAGACTTTCCACCTACGACAATGTCCACCAGCAGTTCTCCTTGATGAACCTCGACGACAAGCATAGTGTGGACAGTGCCACGTGGTCCACCTCCTCCTGCGAAATCTCCCTCCCCGAAAACTCCAATTCCTGCCGTTCCTCTACCACCACGTGCCCAGAGCAAGACTTCTACGGTGGGAACTTTGAGGACCCTGTTTTAGATGGCCTGCCTCAGGATGACCTTTCTCATCCTGGGGACTATGAAAACAAAAGTGACCGCAGGAGCGTGGGAGGCCGAAGCAGCCGTGCCACGAGCAGCAGCGATAACAGCGAGACGTTCGTAGGCAACACCAGCAGCAACCACAGTGCACTTCACAGTTTAGTTTCCAGCCTGAAGCAGGAGATGACCAAACAGAAGATCGAGTATGAGTCCAGGATAAAAAGGTGAGGAAACTTGGAAGTCACTGTCACACAGGGGTGATATCGATGACATTGGTACTGAGTCTTATGTGACCAAATACACCATACCATGCAGGAGGTCTGAGCCCAACTCCTCCCTTTACCATTTGCCAGCTCTGGAATGTTGGAGAAGTTGGGCTAATTGCCTTGAGCGTGGAATTCTTAATGAGAAAAATTTAAAGATGTTCCCTCAAAAGCAAGCAAGAAGTCACTAAGCCTTATTTCTAACACAGCATAAGGTTCTCTCCAATGACTATTGAATATATCTGTATTTGAGAGACTCCAAGGACAGGACAGCAGCCTGCTGGTTTTGTCTTCTAAGAGTGTAGAATTAGAGTAAAACAAAAAGTTGGATTATGTCTTAGGATGAAATTTTAAAAGCACACAAATGTTTTATTTTCATTTTTCAACCATTTATTTCTGAGGCTGTTTTCTCTCTCAGCCGTCTCAGACTAGGGAGAATCTGAAGGTCTTGCTAGCTAGTGTCCCCGATATTTTGGCTCTCAGCAACAGCCTTGATGATTCCAAACCCCACAGTTAGTTATGAAATTTTATGATGTGATATATATATATATATATATGTAAATATCTTTAATACAGAGATGATAGATAAGTGGATGATATATACAGTTGACTTTAACAGATTGTAATGAGTTTCCTATCCACTGATTAATTATAAGACAAAAAATCGCATGGTTTCATAAGCTATGGATAATTAAGTATAAATTAAAATACTACTTAGGAGATTGGAAAATTACTTCCCCTGCCAAAATCTTTTTGTGAGCTTCACTAAAGGAAAATGAGCTTTTGAGTTTTTCTCTACGGTGCTATAATAATGGTGGCATGTATAAAAGATTGTCATCTCATAGGAGAAATTTTGTGATAGATTTGTGATCTGAGAGCTACAGTGCATTTCAGACAGAGTGATAAACAGCAGAGCTTTCAAAGAGAGTGTTGTTTCTGTGTCCTGTGCCTCTGATCTTCCTCTTCCATTGGGAATCCAGGGGAGAGGCTGAGGGAGGCTGTTGTACACCCAGGTCATGGGATGTGCAAGGACTGGTGTTCTCCTGACCTTCTATCTATTGTAATACAGAATTATACACTTCTCTTCAAATTCCTTCTTAACTCCACCCCATCAGTATTGTGAATGGAGAGACAGACAGCAGACAGACGGGTGCTGGGATATTTCACTTCATCTCTCAGTTTGTGAGATGCTTTGCTTTAAGCTTCAACCACAGGGCTTTACTGTTCTTTCCTGCCCCTCCCATTGGTTTCCAACTTTATATTCTTAAGACACTCCAAATCATACTCAAAAAGTGTTCATTTGTATAATATCAATTATTTAGGCTGATGATCCTATTCTCTTATGAGTTTGGGGTAGTGTATATAATTATAACATATAGCCACGTATAACTGTACCATATAGCTGTGGATAAGTAACATAAGGTTGGTACTCAGACCATGTACATCTGCAGTTCTCTGATTTTTCTCCAGCACAGGTAGAGATTTACCTTTAAGCCTCAGTATTGTTCTGGCTTTGTCCTGTATTCTTACCAGTCTGTTATGTTTCCTATTGAGTAATGTAAGGCTCCTCAGCTGGCTGAGTAGATGTTCAGGGCCATCTATGTCCTTGATGAGTCAGTCTTTTGATCATAAGATAACTGCCATTTTTAGATTAAGGGGTTTCCCCCAAAGTCCACCTTCCTGGGACGATTGTCATGGAAGATTCTTTCCTTAAAAACTTACCAGGTGTTTCCTCCATTTCTTAACTTTAAAAATATGTTTGATTATTGATCTAAGGACATATCTCTTTAAGGTATGGCATATTTCACCCATCACCTCTGGTCTATGTCACCCCATGTTCTCAGTTTTCTCTCTCCATACCTTTACTAAGGTGTATTTGGAATTCTTAATCTACTTCCTCCAGTCTATCTTAACTTCTGCTTCCTGCATAATTTCCCTAACTTTAGCCTATGTGACACTGACCCTCAGGTCAGCTTCCTAGCACCATAATTCTCTTTTCTAAGGATTCAAAGTCTGCCAACTGTAAGCATTCACAACTAGATTTTGTTGTTATTCCCTTCCTTAAAATGAGAATGTGTGCTTTAAGGTCTTAGGTAAATCCACTAGCAATTCTTGGCTTCTCTTTTACCAGAGTCTCCATCTGTTGCCAGCTAAATGAGAGAGTGGCCCATCCTCTCAGACATTAATGTAGGCTACCACTATTCTGGACTTCCAGTTACTATCCTATTCTGCATTTATTCTTGGATCCTAATCTCTAAACATATTCTTACTTTAATTTTAACCTTGGTAAAATATACATAAAGTATTTATAAAATTATCCAACAGTTCTATGGGTTTGGTTTCAGAGAATAACATTTTATTTTTTTGTCTAGTCCTTTAGCATCCTGGAATTTTACACAAATGTCTCTAACTCACGTGGCATGTTAATACAGTCTCTATATGAGTTATCTCACTTGACATTTTACTAAAAATTTGACCATGTGCTGGAAGTAACCTTCTTAGCTATTGTGCAATTGAAAGGATTTTATTTCATTCTGTTTTGGTTTTGGATTCAAGTTATTTATAAAGGGAGGCTTACTTCACAAGCATTTAAACTTTTTTATCATCTAATACATTGTACAGATTACTCATAAGGCTTGACTTTTTCAAAACAGGAAAATAATAGAAATTTCACTTGATCTTAGCCAAAAGGCCGAAAAGCAATAATAATAGAAATTTCAATTTTTAATTACTACTAAGGTAATCTAGATTTAAGTTGCACTGGTCTGGTAACCTTGAATGAGCCCTGTGATACTTGAGCTCAGACAAGAATTGTGCAGGTCAGTTGTTAGCAAGTATATGCCACAAAGTACTGTTTCAATACTCCTCTTTTAAAATAATAAATATATAAACACACAGGGAAAGTAGACTCTTCTAAAGAAGCTACCTCAAATTCAATACTTACAGAAAGCACAGTTATTAGGATACAAAGTATCCATATCCTGTAACAGATTAACAATTTGGATGAGAAATGAAGATCAGTACTAGAAGCCCCAGGGCAGCCACTGTGGCTACAAAGCAGAAAGTAGGAAGCTTCGTCAACTAAGGCCACTGCTACCAGGTACCGGCTACTATTGATCTTTTCATAGAACAAGACTACATCCTCTGGAAAGTCTATCCTTAGCAGGGGGTGTTGCCTGGTAATGACTGTTGCCGAAGCATATTAAGAAGTCATGTGATTGTCCTCCTTTCTGTCCACCTCCATTTCCCCATCCATTCAGTAAAGCTAACTTGCCACAGTGCACTAGAGGCCGCCTCTGCCTCTGCCCCTCCTGGGCCCCATGGCTTGAGTCTCCAGGGTGTCTATCCTGACCATACTCATTCACTCTGAAGTGACAAGCAAGCACTTCCCAGAGATGTCCAGGTGACTTGTGACGATGGCGATAAATCACAGTAGCAATATCACCAAGTTCACCTTGTTAGGCATGGCTTTGATGATTCGGCAGGGCTCTTCCTAAGCACCATAGACAGTTTATAAAATAGTTGTCACCCTCTCTCACATTTAGAGACATGAAATTCACATGTCTCTTGTTCCCCTTCCTGTCCTCTGCAGCTTAGAACAACGGAATTTGACTTTGGAAGCGGAAATGCTGAGCCTCCATGATGAACTGGATCAAGAGAGGAAAAAGTTCACCATGATAGAAATCAAGATGAGAAACGCCGAGCGAGCGAAAGACGATGCTGAGAAAAGGAACGACATGCTCCAGAAGGAGATGGAGCAGTTCTTCTCCACATTTGGAGACCTGACAATGGAACCCAGGAGAAGCGAGAGAGGAAACACAATCTGGATCCAGTGAGCCTTTCTCTCTGTCCTGGATCACTCTGGGGACTCGGGGGCAAACAGTGTCGGGGAACAGTATGGGATCAGGTGGCTGGTCTGGGTAGAGCTTCATCTGGTGCAGGAATCTCATTTACAGACATCACTGTCCATATCTGCAGTGTGTACCAAAGTTATATCATGCTCCATAATGCTACTGTCAAGTGTTACAACTGGATATGTGTATAGAGAGTAGTTTCTAAAATGTCAATAAGAGTAAGAAGCATATATCTCAATGATTATTTTATTGCAAGTCCTGTATTTAAATGTCGAATCAATACATTGTTGCAATTTAGCTTGCATTCAAGCTTCACCCTGTGCACTTAACATAAGCTATTTTTGCCATTGTGTTATCATCTGCTTATTTTATAGATCAATATTTTTATTTCCCCTTTGGCCGAGGAACTGAAGATAAGAAATATAAATATATAACTATATATAAGATGAGTTATTAAAGTCAAAAGAATACTTTGTGGCTGTGCTGTTTGTGCCAATAGACCTTGCCATGACCAAAAAAACCAGAAATGTAACACAACGAAACGTTTTATAAAATATAGTAGAATCACCGGTACCTGTCAATGGTTTTTTCACATTCTTCAGATTGGGTTGGGGAGGTGGTTCAGGGAGTATGAGTTTTTGCCATCCCAGCATGAAGACCTCAGTTCTGATAAACAGCACCCACCCACCCACGTAAAATCAGATGTAGCCTCATACAACCATACCTGCAGAACTGGGGGTGGAGGAAGCTAGAGCTTGCTGGACATCAACCTAGCTGTGTGAGCCTTTTTCTGTGGAGACATGACATGCAAGTCCACACAGGGAAGGAACTGATGCCAGCCAAAAGCAATAATTCTACCAAAATACTACTTGGTGAACCAGGTAACTTCTTCGGGTGGCCTAGGGGCCCTATGGAAGCGTGGATGACTCAAATGCTGTATCACTGAGAAGCCCCCCAGCTGGAATGGCAGCTCATAAAACCATTCTCCTGGAGCTCCCTGTACAGCATGGAAACAGCTGTCAGGCTCTCTCTCCTCAGCAGTCCTCACTCTTATATCATCTTGGAAATGCAGAGGTCTTCTGACTCTGAGTTCTAGGGACTTCTTGAAACTTATACATTATTTACTTTTTGAGTCTCAGTGAGACTCATTCCAAGAGAGAAAGTTTCATTACTATGCAACATCAGTCTACCTGAAAAAGAGTAAGCTTTAGGTTCACTAAGAGACCTTGTCTCAGTGGAATAAGGCAGGATAGAATGGAAGAGCATGCCCAACATCTTCCCCTAGTGTCTATCTATATGGGTCCTCAAACTTATACACACATGCACATACACACACACACACACACACACAAACACACACACACATGCACACACATGCACATACATACTGCACATACATACTCGTGCACACACACGCATCCATACAAAAACACTAACATTGTCATTTTATTTGTGTGATAATCTGACACAAAGGCATTGCAGTGCTGTTGGAAAATCCTCCTCCAGCTGTGCTGAGTGATTGGAGGTACAAAGCTCTCTCATGCAGGACACACCAATGGAAAAGGAATGGTTACACACTGCATTTATCAGTTTGCATTGCTTGTCCTTCTGCAGTAGCTCTTCAGAACATCTTGCTAGATGCTAGAGGAGTCCTTCCTTGCCCACAGGAGTCCAGCTCCTTCCCTGAGACCTGCCAGCACATGAATGAACTTCCTGTGCCTCTCTCAATCAAATCACTAGAGTGTATGTCGTTTTGTGACATCTTTCTCTCACTCAGCCTGTCATTGTTTCAGATTTTCTCTGCATCACAGCTGGCAATGGAATGGCTAGCAAGAGGATAAGAAAAGACAACCAGGAAGAATAAGAAGATCATAAGAAAATGATGATGTATCTGTCTTATTATTTTTACGATACCATTTTCCCTGATGAAAACATACTCATTATGAATATTTTTAAAATATTAATGTGTAGAGGTCCATTTTGGACAAATAGGTGAATATCAGAAGTACCAACTTTCTAGAAAAATCCATAACTCTTTGAGGCTATTATTCTAGGAAGATAACTATTTGCTTTTCAGTAAGGCAGTGGCTAAGGAACGCTAGAACTGGTGTGGGAACCTCATTCTAGAACTAAATGTCACATAAGCAGGGCTATAAATAGCAGACTATTTAAACTTTGGAATTTGCAGTTTTGGAAATGCTATGTTTGTATATTTTCGAGGATATAGTCTTGGGTACATGATTCTGCCATTCCTGCTGAGCAAGCTTGTGTGGTCATTTGGTGTCAGCCAGTAACAAGGTCTGTAACAAGGACTGGTTTTTTTGTTTTATTTTTGTCTTTTATCTTTTGCCTTTTCCTTTTCAAAGTCCACATCCCATAAGAAATTCAGAGTCAGATTAAGCAACAGATCAGAGCCCCCCTGCTGTGCTTTGGCTATGTGATGAGACAGTAAAACTCAAAGGCCAGGCTATCAAATTGCCCAGGTTCAACTTGTCTGCAGTTTACCAGCATTGTTGAATCTCCCATGCATAACTAACTCACACTGCAGATCTGGAATTGTTACACATATGACCTTGTTCTGTGATGTTAGTGACAGGCTGAGCCAATGACTGGTGTACAGGAAGACCCTATGAATGCTAACTGAGTTGTCCAACTCTGCCTTGTTCTGCAGGACAGTTGACTGTCCAGCTGCTCCTACCTCACTAACCTTCACCATCTTCTCTTTTTAGCGTTGCTAATCTTTTGATGACAGCATCCTGCTCTGCCATGTTTGTTCCGGTATCTTCACTCTGCGTCCATTGTTTCCAGGCTGCCTTGCTACCTCATCCACTGACTCTCATTTGCCTTGGCTAATGACATGTGATGAGTTTCACCTGTGTAGAAGGCTTTGACAAACACGCCATCCTTATCTCTGACCAGTTCCTGTAACACTCACGCGTCAGTTCATACTTGGGAAGCTTCCTGCCTACTGATGCTATGGCCTTCTTTGCTTCCCTTCTGGGGGGCGTAGTCCATACTTTAAAAGCTAATTCATTGTTCATTCTGTTCGTGTACGCAAAGAGGGAGAAAGGGCAGATTGGCAAAGGGATTTTAAAGCTTTCAAATACTCACATTTCAGAAAGCAACCTTCAAATTACTCCTCCTCATGCTCAATTAAAGGTAACCCAAATCCCAAGTCTCAGCTGTGGCAGTTCCCAGCCTCCCACTGGGAAATACACTGATAATGTATTCCATCCAGAGACTAAAGTGAGGAGTTGGCATAGCCCAGACAGCAGTCAGAGCACATCAAGTAAACTGGTAACAGTAATTCCAAATACCCTTCCTTTTTAGCCCAAGCTACCAAAAGCTCAGACACGAACTCACAGGAACTAAACGTGGCCACCATCTCCTAACCTAAATTCTTGGATTTGGGATTACTTGGAGTAGTTTATAAGTGACTACAAACTTAAAGTCAACAATAAGATGATGTGATTAGTTATTTCTCCCTTAGTTTGGCCTGAGGAGGTAAAATCCAAGGCATAGGACTTCCAGGCAGAATATTGTCTTCTTGTCCACCTCAGTGTAAGACTCACAGACACAAGTGAGCCGCACAGTTCTGTGTTCTCAGGTGCATCCTCCTACTTCTCCCTCATTAAAGCCTTCTCACCCTTTTATCCGAAATCCTCTTCGATCTTCTGATAGGCATTCTAGGGTTGCTGTTCTGTGCCCAATATTACACTGCCTCATCCGCAGACTAAATAGTTCTCCTACTCAGTAGCAGTTTTCTGTGAAGTTCCCTGGAGTCTCAAAGGAGAGAAAGTTATCTTTTTGTGTCTAACTTTTGTATCGTTCTTTTACACACACACACAAACACACACACACACACACACACACACACGCACATACACACACACACACACACACACACACACACACACGATGCCACACTGAATAAGAATAATTTGAGGAGCCAACATGGTAGAGAGAAAACAGCACTATTCAGAGACCCAGCAGACCCCAGCTGGCTTCTCAACCTCCCTCAGGCAAGATTCCAGGAAGGACAAGTCTCTGAACTTGTCTCAGTGGCTGAGGTCATCTGTGACTTGGAAATGATCCCCACAAGGTACTGACATGGTGATGATTAAGTAGACCATGGAATGAGCGATCTTAGTGATGACCACTTGGATCCACTGATAGCTTAGTTGGTACATGGAACACCTTAAGAAGATAAAATGATATTTTCTTACCTTTTAATTTCTCACTGCCCAAAACTGATGCTAAACAGAAGGCCAGCACACAAGTAAAACTTTTAAAGAAAATAACCCTCCTGTTGCACAACTTTTAAGTTTTGAGGGATACTTTGCTAACTGACTTCAGTAGCAGTGGCCATAGGTTTCATGGGCATCACGGCCACCTGGTTTTCAGCTAAAAGCAGAGAAGTCATCTAATATGAGCTGATATAAGAATGAATTGGAAACTAGTAAACTTGAAATTAATAGTTGAGTAGTGTAAAAATTGTTTGTGGGGGGCTGGAGAGATAGTCCAGCAGTTAAGACCTCTTGTTGCTCTTGTTGAGAACTGTGTTCCGTTCCTAGTACCCTCTTGGTAGCTCACAATGAGATTACTCCAGATCCAGCAGACACCATTCTCTGGCTGCCTTGGGCACTGGATGTATATGCTGTGTATAGAAACAGACAGGAACAAAAATCATGTACATTAAGTATATTTTTAAATATAATTGCTACATCCTACGTATATAGACTTAAAATGGCCATGCAACTGCATTGATTCTAAATTATAAGCTCAAGAGAAGGGATTTGCTTCCATATGTTGATCCTAAACCATTAGCTTCAACTGGTCACCTCACGTAGTGTGCTTTGGAGAACCCTATAAATAGAATTGCCTATGCAACTGGAACACTGGTGCTACATGTTAAAAATTCTAACTGTAGCTTACGTAAAGTCACTCGTATCTATTTATTTACCAATTTACATAGTTCCCAGAAGGGAAAGTGTGGCTTCTATAATTTAGGGTTGCCTTGAAGACTTTGGTGTCTGGGTCCCATGGGTCCCCACTTAGTGCAAATGCGCCTCTGTGAGTACCTAGCATGAAGACAGCGAGTTTTTGTGACTTGAGGCTAGCTTCAAACACCGGTGCTACAATTCTTAGCTAGACAAACTTTGTGGAAGCAAGCTAATATTGGTAAAAATAAGGTTGATATTTTCTGAAGGTAGGAAATGCTATGGGGAGTGAGTGAGTTCCCCCAGTGGTTAGGACAACACCTTGCACACTGAAGTCTCAACTGTGGCAGTTCCCAGCCTCCCACTGGGAAATACACTGATAGTGTATTCCATCCAGATACTAAAGTGAGGAGTTGGCATAGCCCAGACAGCAGTCAGAGCACATCAAGTACACCCGCAAAGGATGCCCCAGACCCTCAAATCTCATGTCTCCCCAACTCTGCCAGCAGTCGACAGCCATGAAAGGACACTAAAATCACCCTTTGTTTTTTCTGCTCTGAGATAATGACAGTGGCCTCTGAGAACTCAACATGTCAAAGAATAATACCTGCAACTGTGCTAATCAACTCTTTTTTGCCACAGAGGGTGGCACCTAGGTGTTAAAAGTACCAAGTAAAAAATAATGACGTCCCTAAGCATATAGACCAGTGACCTTGTTGTGTCAGGAAACGTTCATGAACCCCAAAAGACCACCAAGAAGCCGATTCCAATGCAGTCACACTAGGGTCCCTGTACTCAAGCTCAAGCTTGGGCCACATCACTGTCTCTAACACAGTAGAATGGGAGGGTGCAGCACTAAGCTTAGTTTCAGGCAAGCATTTATAGGGACAAAGGGGATATCTAGCCGGGCACGTATCTCATGGGGGGCCATTATGGCCTTTAACGTGGTTGGCTGGTGCTGGGAACCAAACCATAAACTTAACTTCTGCTTTCCTCCTGATTGGTGGTCGTTAGGAAGTGAAGTAACAAGGACAGGCTTGTAACCTGGCGGTGCAGATTTGTTGGGGAACAACCTGGAAACTGGTGCTAGAGGCAGGTTCTCTAAAATGGAGTCTGAACCCAAAAGATATGGTTTCTCAACCTGAAGTCTTTATGTCCTGGGGTATTCAGTTGCTTATAAATACCTTGGACCATGTTCTATGAAAGTTACCAGGGATGATGCCCAGAAAGGCATCACAGGACCAAGACTTTCCTGGAAGTCCCAAAGGACTGGTGAAAAGTCGCCAGGACGGGTCAGAGTTGGTGTGAGGCTTTCCTGCCTGCAACACAGCAAGTGGAAAGGTACTTCAAGGGCAGACCTTAGGGCGCCCTTCCAGTGAAATAGGAACGAGCCATCTGGCTATGCTGCAGACATGTAGTGGGCATCAATGTCTACCACATACCATGAGGCCCAGGTACATTCCCAGGACCCGGATGGCTTTGACAGTCATTAAAATGAAGTAGGCAAGCCGGAATACTGAAACCATGGACTAGTGGTGTCTTGTTACAGAGGACTGGACGAGATGACCCTGAGAGGACCTGATGGCCCATTGCAGGACTCTTCTTGTCCTCTGCTTGGTTGCACAGCCA
This sequence comes from Montemys delectorum, assembly GCA_019843815.1. NCBI lineage: Eukaryota > Metazoa > Chordata > Mammalia > Rodentia > Muridae > Montemys > Montemys delectorum. The sequence continues at coordinate 31,568 of JADRCD010162191.1, forward strand.
GGGAATGAGATGAGAGTCCCCTACGGAGCCCTAACCGAAAGAGAAAGTGGACCTGGTCAGAGCATCTTTTCTAAAGCACCACGCGGGGCTGAGTCGCACATCTGGGTGGTAGGGTGGTAGATACTCCTGTTTAAGCCCTGTGTGACTCCAGGGCTAAGGTCAAGGTTCACCTGTAAGGGAACCTTGAGCATATTAGACAGCCCGGCAGCCTGTCTTCTCAGGCTCCCTCTTGCCTGCCTCTCATTAAGGTAAGAGCCTTTGTCTGTCTTCACTGAGAAAAAAAAATTTTTTTTTCTGATAAAAATGGGTTTGTGTGTTACACAGTTTCTGAGAGCGCCCCTGTGTGCCTCCTTTCCTCCTATGACAATGACTGTCTCTGAAAGCAAATGGTTTCTTGGCTGGTGCTCCCAACTGCCAACCCTCCAGTCCGCCAGGCACCACGTGCTCTCAGCTGCAAACCCTTTCTCTTGCATCATCAATTTGTTTCTTCCTCTATTGGCTCACCCACTGATACAAGTAGGAAGTGTTTAATCTACATCAAACCCTAGCTTTAATAATGTTCTATTACTCCACATTTTAGGGAATGGATGAATGAATTTTCTACCCTTGTTTGTGTTGCCTCGTACCCGTGTTCTGCTGCGTTCATTCTCTTGCCCAGTTGTGAACTTATGGCTATTCGTACCCTGTGTTCTGCTGCGTTCGTTCTCTGCCCCACTGTGTGCCTATGGCCATAAGTCAGCATTTTCTACCCTTGTTCTACCCTTGT
>JADRCD010162204.1:0-16536 GCA_019843815.1 Montemys delectorum
TTAGTGGCTTTAACTTTAGCATACAAAAAATATGTAGCACAAGATTAAAGCATATCCTGGCAGACTACAGTAAAGTATTGTGAAAATCGGAGCATTTGCATGCAAAAATGCATAATTCATCGGAAGACTTGTGAATCTTGTTCCTGTGCATGACTTATTTCATTTTCCAATTTCACTTACAAAAGGTTTAAGTCCATGGGGAGTATATGTAAAATACTCAGTTGACTAAGGATGAGAAAATTAAAGGAGGGAAGAATTATTACTGCTATGAGTTTTGTAGCACTGTTGGGTAGCCGGCATGAATGCAAAGAATTTGTCTGGAAGTTTTGCCTCGGGTACACTAAAAAGAATCGTGAGAAAGTTGATGGGAAATATGTCAATATGTAAAATCATTTGGCGAAGAAAATGAATGATTAGAAGGTACAGAGGAGTTGTTAGTCTGCGAAAGACAGACAGTAGCTCCTCAGTAAACACACAGACAGCTCTATATTCCTTCTTTGGCTACTAGCAAGAAACAGGTGTGATGAATGGTATTTCTCAGGCATGAAACCATTGGCCAAATATCAGGTTAAAAATGAATAGTCACTGTTACTCATTTACCAAATTTGCATATGCAGTTACAAAATTTTTTAGCTTAGGTGAAAAAGTTCCTGAAGTTCTGTTATTAGAAACTTTATCTATTACATTTTTTGAAAGTTTATTAATGTTCCAATTTTTCAATTCATAGGCATTATATGTTTTTTACTCTTTGAAAAATGGATATGCTCAACAAACTGGCACTTGTTTATCCTTGAAACTTTCAACATTAATGTAAAGTAACCCACTCTAGATGTGTTTTCCTCTGAGAAATTAGAAATTCATCACATTTCTGTTTCGAAACATCAATGGAGTATGAATGACTTTTTGGTGTAAATACGCATTATCATGTTAATTTTTTCATTATCCAAACAGTGGAGTTTTTCTAACTCTGTGAAAAACTTTAAAATGTCTAGGATACAATTAATTCATAATTAATGTGACTTCCAGGGACTTAGAATTTTTAAAACTGCAAACAGAAAAAAATGAAATGATGTAATATCTTTTGTACTCACAGACTTATTCAATAAAAAACCATGGTGCTGAAGCATGTCTCTATTCTTTACAGTTTCAATTTTTTGGAAAAGTTTGGCCTTGCATCATTGAGTAGATTATCAGTTCGATGCTCATCTCAGTCTTCATTAGGGTCAAAATAGATTTTACAGCTCTGATTGGACTGGTTTTGCCCTTGCTATGCTTCAATACTATTCAAAAATTATGCTAAGGCAGATATTGATTAAGTAGTTCAAAGTAGTAACTAATATGTCAGTAGTTGAAAATCAAACACTCTATTTCTTTGTGGTTTGAGAGAGACTTCAACTTTCTCCTAAGAATAAATATATTGTATTGGTTATATATGACTTGGTGAGATAGAGTTTTTAGTTAATGTGGTACTCATACATTGGAATGTTCCCTGGTTTGTAAAACTATAGCAATTTCATTTTGTTAGTTCAGGGGGTTCATGTGAGTCTTACTGGAATTATTCTGAAATTGCCTTCTGAAAGTAAAAAAACTGAAAGCCATAATCCCATGATGGTACTACTGAAGCATGGTGAGTATATCTCATTCCAAGTCAGAAATTCAAAACCAATAAACACAAATGAATATTGAGGGACCTCAGAAATGAGAGCTTCTCCTGAAGGAACTAATGTGTGCCCATCAGCACAAGTCAAATCTGACCCTAAGAATTTTTCTTGACTGAAGTAATGGCACTGTTTTAAGTTACTGCAAAAGTCTGTCTGAGTAAGTTAGGAAATATTGTGACTGAGTCTTTATTTGGAAGTTAGCTGCACTCTCCATGTTAAAGGTCATGATGCATGATACTGAAATAGTTGAATGCTTCAACTGGAAACATATACAGACGCTGCTCATTTAACCAAGTAGTATTATTTCTATGAGCATACACAATTAACATTACAAATATAGTAACAAGTGTATACTGCTTCAAAGAGTGCTAATACAGAAATAAAACAACACAGTCAAAAGCAAAATTATAAAATTGATTACTACTTAAAATGTCTTTTTCTAATAAGATAAGCAAAATAGACTTGAAAGAGTAATTTTAGTTAAATACACTAAAGGCAATTAGCACAAAGGACCATTTTGCTAAAAAGATGTTTTAGTCACCACTTATCAGAAACCTAACCTGACCTCCAAGTTATGGGACATAGGGAGTTTTAGAGCATAATTCCATATATAAATGTGTGAAGTCAAAAACTGAAAACTGAAACAGTACTCATTCATTTACCTTCCTACTATCAACAATAACTGACCAAAGAATATCTATGTGCAATAGTTTGGATGTTACCTAATCACAATATAGCTAACATGGTACTTAATTATGCACACACATAGAAAGGTTAGATTGTTTGTTTTATAGTGTATGAAAGGGTGGAGATTAAAGACTTTCCTGACGTGAACTTTCTGTCTTAGATTAAAGGACTCCTGACATTTCAGCAAAGTTCTGTTTAAATTAGCTCTCTGTGTTTTTCTTTAATCTACACAGGCAAATAGTAAATGCTTTAAAGTCCCCTTTAGCAGGTAACAGATACCAATTAATTAGTGTCTACTCACAGATACATACATTTTAAATACAAACCATAGAGTTGAGATAAAGAGGTTAATTCAGTTTCTACAAGATGGAATCAATATTCTCCTTTAAGTATTAAAAGAAAACATACTAACCATTAGGTAATTATAGAGGGAAGGTCAATTCCTAGTCATGATTTAAAGACTACATTATTGTCTACATTGAAAGCATACAATCTTAATACGTGTTTACTTAACGAAGTATGACTCAGATTGGTCTGCTAGAAAACTGATATTATCCCAAAGATTGCTCACATCTTTTGAAATGTAAATCATCATTGACATTTTTTCTTAATATGTCATGAAACTAGGTTCACATGCAATTCAATTTTTCACTTTTTTTAGACTATAATCAAAATATTCATGTTAAATGAGAAAAGATCATGAGTGACCTTTTAGTAAATTGCTTCAGCTTTGAACGCCATTTTGTGCCCTTGTTTGTTACAATAAACCCATAATCATATCTGTATTTCTGATCACATATTTCTCATCAACAGAAACCTATAGGATGTTGCTGCCATGTCTTCGTTTTTAAAAATCCAGGTCCCCTGAATGATGTTTCATTTCCAACTGCAAACATGTGTTGCATCCAGATGTTCCAACACAGTTGCTCCCTCTAGGCTTACAGTTACAGGTTGGTTCAAGAATTGCTATATATGAACATACACATCAGAATCCCAAGTTAAAATTAGAACACAGACTGTGAAGTGTATAAAATGGTATAAGACTACAGGTAGCTGTGGAAATATCTTGTTCAGATGCAAATGCATTTCAGTCTGATTATTATAGCACATATAGTATACTTAATAAATTTTAACTAAGGAACACATATACACACAGATACCTGGATAGGAAGTAGATCCAATGGCAGTGTCTGATGATAAATATGGTTGGTTTGGTAACCGGATTTTAAGTAAATTTTGAAGAATGTCATTGATCTAGCTAGTTGAAAAATTCTGGAGCTCGAGTTGCTTAAAATGAGTCATTCTTTTAGCATTCTACAAAGACTAAATTGTAAAGTAATAAGATGATTAGAGAAATAATAATATAATTAATAGAATTTTCTGACAGCTTATGCAAACTTTATACCAACAAGAGAACACTTGGGGGATGTTGGTTGTAGAAAGCTAGTGCTTTGTGTCTAGTGCATTGTGACTGCCTCAGTAATTTACCTAGAATGCCAAGCAAAAGCCAGGCACACATATCAAACAGTGAAAACAGATTTATAATTTCCACAGTGATGTTCTTTAATCAAGTTCTCTAAAATTTTGTTATCTTCTTATTTCCCCTCCCCATCTTCCTTCAGAAGCCACATTGCCAAGAGTCTGAACAAGAGTAAGAAACCCCTATTAGACATTTTCTCAGTTTAAACCTTATTGCACATATTGTAACCAGAACTCTTAAAACAGAATAACTTTCCTTCCAGTCACAATATTGTCACCATGCTAAAATAGTAAGTCTGAAAAAGAAAGAAAACAGAATCCCCACCCCACCCCCCAAAAAAAAACCCTCTACTCTTAGTTGTTGGTACATGATGTTTATATCTACCTGGATGGGAAATGAAGTATATTTTGGTTGCATAAAACCCATGTTGGAAAACCCAAAATCAGCTGATTTTTGAATATCAAGCTTCTGGTCCTACTTTCTTAAGGAAATATCTGTAGTTTTCTAACAATTCACACCGACTTTTGGGTGAAATATGCCGCCTAGAAATAGTAAAATAAATATAAGTCACTAGGTACATAATCATATAATAAGTCTTGATTACAATCTGTATTATAATTTACTACTATAGGATTGTGCAAACTATTGCTAAAAATGGCTAATATTCATCAGACCTTATGCAAATACAGAGAGCACATGATGTTATTTGCTTTCAAGGGCATATAAATATAAAGGTCCATATTGAATCATAACTTCATGAGATCTATTGTAGAGCATACTGTGATACTGAAATTACTTTGTAGGTCTCCTTAGTTAATATTGTGAAGGGTTAAATTTTTCTTTGGAGTCTTGACTCTGAGGCTTACCACCTCTCATGCTTATTTACTCAAGATTCTAAAGCATTACCCTGAGTTAAATATATTTAGCTTAGTCTATGACCCTATGTATTTAAGCCAATTGGAGGATACATTTTGACAAAGAAGTGGGATAATTGTGTGCACTGTAAATGTCCATGGAAAGGTTAGACATATATGCCTAAGACAAGAAAGTGATCTTTCTTCCAGAATGATAGGCAAAGTAGAGAAATCAAACACAATTTTCTCGCTGCTCTCATTTTTAACCCCCTGAGTGAACGTGTTGGTTAATCTGCCACCAGTATAGAACCTAGAGAAATACTGCCTTATCAATCATTGAAAAGGTTTATAATAATTAGTAATTCCTGCTGTGACATATGATGTTGCCTCTGAAACATAGTTCTTTACCATATGCTATGGCCTTCTAGATATTTGCATGCATAATCCACTTAGATCGTATGAAGTGAAAATTAATGACAATGTTAAAAATTGAGAGAATTCAAGTGCTTAGGTTAATGTACTTTGCCAACGGTTCCTCTGATTTGAAAAATCAGATTCAGAACGGAAAGACAGCATAGTTCTTCCTGCCTTTTCTGTACCCTACAACAGGTAAGATTCAATATTTAATATATTGTTCTACAAATTTGCATACTTTTTAGTTAACTATGTTATAATACCCAATTGAAAAATGAATGTGGAACAGCCATAAGAATATAAGATTAAATAGATGTAAAATTCTCATTATTAGTTTATCGTCTTAAATAATTAATTTTCCTGGCAACTATGCTTCTTCATATTTATTTTTCTCTCCCATTTTACAAGTCTAATAAATGTATATTTTAAAAAAAAACAATAAGTAAAAAACTCCAGTCACAACAAAAGAGGGGATAAAAATGTGAAATTATGTACACATAGTTATGTATCAGCATGCTGATAAAAATCTACCCTATTATAGTACTATGAGCATCAACTGTACCTGTGAGTTTTGCTCCCTACCCCCGTAAAAATCACAACTCAGGCTAATCATGATATATAGTATAGATATAGATATATAGATATATAGATATAGATATGACCTTCTACTTAGAGTTTTCCTCACTTCCCCTTAAAAAATATGTTGATTCTGACATAAAATAATTAAAAATGAGTTCTAGCTGATGGTGTTTTTTAAGACATCTGGCTAATGTTTCTTAAAACCACTAAGATCATCAAATATAAGAAAGTTCTGAGAAGTTATAATACTTGGCTAATGTGAGATGATTGGCAGATGAAATATACCCTAAGTATAATCCTTGGACAGAAAACAGGTGGATAGATTTCAAGCGAAAAATTATGGAATAGATTAAGTGTTGAAATAGTTAATGGTATTTATGGCCAATGACTCATTAATTCTAACAAATAAACCATAGGAACACAAGGTTTAATAGAGGGAATTGTGTATTAGATGTGTGGGACTTCTCTGTATTAGAATCACAGCACTTGTAGACATCTAAGTCTAATTAAAAACTAAAAGATTTATGTGACAAATGACCATATACAAAAAATAGAAACCCATGCTGTGGGCACCTACTTGTCATTCCATTATTTGACTTTTAAAGGTGGAAAGATCTTAATGTAATGATAGTCTTAGTTATATAAGAGTTTGAGGTCAACTTGGACTACATGAAAGCTTGACCCAATAAATAAATACAATGAATTTCATTACTATTGATCTTAAAACAATCAGACGGGAAAAATTCATGATGAAAAAATTCTAATTTTCTTAGAAAAGCACAAATTAATATAGTTATAAAATATTATTCCATGCCTACTTTAGAGAATCATAATTTGAGTAGAAAGTAAAGTGTCAATATCTCTAGTTTGATTAGATTAATGCTAAGTTCCATTAAAGTGACGTTTTTAGGTGATGCAAACTTATATAGTGCACAGAGACCAAATTCTACTGCAAACACTTTCAATTCTAGATATGTGTGTGTGTGTGTGTGTGTGTGTGTGTGTGTGTATGTGTGTGTGTTGGATATACAGGACTAGATAAACAGACACAAATAGATATCTGAAGACCAAGTTGTGTGTCATCTCTAAGTACTTTCTACCTCATATTTCACTTTATGTTTTAATTTTATGTTTTAGAGTTTCTCAATAACCTGGAACTTACAAAGTAGATCAGTCTAGCTTGACAGTGACCCCAGGTGGCCATCTCTCTGTTTTTCTTCCACTAGGATTAAGTGTACCCTGCCTAGATTCCCTTACCTGAGGTTAGAAGTCACAAATCAGGTCTTTGTACTCTTAAAGTAAACATTTTCTGCACTGAGTTATCTTTCCAGCTCCTAAACACTTCTCACTTAAAATAATCAAGTTCCAAGTTCTACATCCTGTGTCTAAACTTACCCAATGTGGAATAACTTACTCAATGCTCCTTTGAAGTTTCCTTAATGATTGTGGTTTTCAGAGAGTTTTGCATCTTGGTCCCCTACTAACTTCAATGCTAAGGCTCCTTTTAAGAACACATTATTCAGCAACTCATGTGTCACTCCACTAATTTAGAAAATTACTCTTGTGTTCTCATAGGGTCTATAACACAAAGTACAATCCTTCTATTAAGGAACTCATCAGTTCTCTATAAAATACCTAATATCAGCAAGTAAAAAGTCTCCTTCACATAAGCACGTTAAAAATGTTATACTCAGAAATAGTTAAAATTCCTGTTTTCTGCCTCTAATAATGATTCCTACAATATAAATAAGTGAATATTGACATTTTTCTAAGGGTTAGGCAGTTTTGTCTTATTGAAGTGTTTCCATTGCTGAAAATTAATTTTGTGAACCATTGTCAATTAGAACATTCACCCACTGAAGGGAATCACCTTACATGGATATGGTTGAAATAGCTTTGTGACTATAAATGTGAAAATATGATCACTCCCTTCACTATCCATTTTTGCTTAATATTGTCTTGCTTTGAAGATTTGTCCTTAAGAATAATCAGAGTGAGAAGGAAGAAAGTGGACTAGGCAAAAAATACTCATTTATTTCTGTAGGCCATTTGTTTTATTTGGAATTTGAATCATAATTAAAATCTTACAGATAAAGGAGAATATTTAAATAGTAACATTGTTATGTATCAGTTATTTTTTATTGTTTGAAAAGTTGACTTTTGCTGGCAAGCTTGAATTATTGCAGCTATATAGTCATGTTTCTTAGATCAATAACTTTTTGTATTTAGCTGTTTGGAAAATGACTATAATATTTTAGTAGTTCAAAACATGCTTTATACATATGTATTATATATAGCTTAATTAGGAAACTAATGATATATGACTGACAATAAGACTGTGAGGAAGTGGTACTCTAATTTCTATTAGTGCACTTGGATTTTGTCCTTCCACTTCTGTACACAGCCCACTTTATATTATCTAAATTATAACACTGCATACAAACCTTCCTGGCCTTTGAAAAACATCTTCACATAAAGATACCAAATTAATTATAGGTCAGAGTACAGGAGGACAAGCATCATCTACTATTTGTGTGTTTATATTAGAAGCATAAACCTCAGAACAGAGGAAGTATAGTCATTAATTGGGTGTTTGACAGGTAAAGAGCTCTGTTACTTGGCTATCTAGAATTTACAATTACAAGGCTTTGTGGGGATTATAGTGTATACTACATCCAATAGAAATATGTTATGCATAGCAGGTGGTAACTCCAAGAGAAACAAGTTCAGTGTCATTAACTTTGCTCTGAAGATCAGAACTTTTTGCCCAATATCTTCAGCAATTTACAAACCTGTTTTTGTAATTACTTTCTGTCACATACTGCCTTTTGTCATGAGTCACTTCTCATGATTGCTTGAAAGTGGATATTTTAAAGACTTTTCCACACATAACTTTGTATTCTAGATCCCACACACATAATAAATTGTAATCATGCTGGTATCAGATGCAGAGCTTGCACTGACAAAGGAAATCCATGGACCTATCATGCTTTTTGAATCATCAATATTCCATAGTTTGATTTTATTTTGCTACCACTGAACCAAATTCCAGTAGTTCTAAAAAATGCATTTTAAATCTAGCTATTAAATTATTTAAGTTAAACTTTCCATCCCTTGAAAGATAGCTTATTTAGATATGAATCACAAATACCAAGAAATGTATCAATGGTTTTGGTATTTTTAAATTTTAAGTAACTATTAATCAATAAGCACCTAGTTGTAACAGGAATTAAGGTTAAGTTGGTTGATATATTATGGTATTTCATTTCTTAAAACTGAATGAGTTATTGTTGCCATCAATTTTATTCATTAACACTAAAAGCCAGAGGTTTAAGCATTTTCTCAAACATACAAATATAGTGACCACTGACCTTGAGTTAATATCAAGATCCACCTAACTCCATAGTCATGCTTTTTATTATTTTAAGGAGCTAAAAATTTATTCCCTGTGAGTATAAAATCACTTCCCATGTACAAGAGAAATTAACAACAATAAAAAAATGGTGTAAAATTTGCAGTGAACTCAGATTCACCATTAAAGAGCAATGGTGGTTTACAATGTCTACAATGTAAAACCACCCAACAGTATTGTGATTCATATATAATATTCTTTTCACCAAATATTACTTTTTTGGGGACAGAAATTCTTTGTTCCCTGCTTTACAAAGCTTACATAAACAAAGGTAACACTGTCTGTCTACCTAGAAAAAAAAAAGAGCCATCATTTGTTTCCTGTTAGACTACACACAGAGACATGTACATGCACACACAGAGATACATCATAGTAGTAGTGGAATTCCTTTTCTGTGTTGTTGCTTGTTCTCCAGCTACTTGAGAGGTGGAAAAGCAAATAAGAAGATGAAGTATTTGAGTAGTTCAATTAAAGGAAGATTGAGCCAACTGTAGATCAATTCAAAATAAGGACTAAAAGCTCTGAGTGGATAATGTAAATCAATATGAATGATGATGGGTCTGGGAGAGGTGTGAGTTTTGAAACTGCTTTTCAGGAAACTATTGTATAAATTAATACCACCACATTTCCTTCTAAGAAGGAGTCATATGTTTGAGTTCCTTAGTCATCTTACCAATTTCAATCCCACAAGTACCAATCAATGCTTTGTGCAAGTTTTCTTTTGTAGTGTTAGGGAAAAAATATTTATGCACCTCCTATATGCAGTGCTAAATACTACCAGTAGTCTGTTGGCGTACAGTAATTTACCTCAGTGATTTTTAGTTAACCCACATCAGCACACAGCCAGAAGTCATTAAACATTGAGAGAATAGTTGACAGTCACAAAGAAATAGATCTATACACTGTGTTGATGTGAATACCCAAAATATGTCTATACACTGATATTGTTGTATGAAGATCCAGAATGCTAGATATCATAGGCATCATTTCTTGCTTGGACTTTGGGGATGTTTGTGTTTCTAGCATGTCACAACCATAACCTAAAGAAGGGTTAGAAGTATCCTTTGTGTCTAACTCAAGCCTAATACACAGTAACAATTGTTTTGTTTGTTTGTTTAAGAAAGCTCCCTGTATTGTCTGACATCAATCGGAGGAGAGGCCCTTGGTCCTGTGAAGGCTCTATGCCCCAATGTAGAGGAATACCAGGACAGGGATGCAGGAGTGGATAGGTTGATGAGCAGACGGAGGGGGGATGTGATAGGGAGTTTTCCAAGGGGAAAAGAGGAAAGGGGTAGCATTTGAAATGTAAATAAAGAAATATCCAGTAAGGTGGGGTGGCAGGCATGGGGAGGGGGGAGGCAAAAGGGGTTTGTTCTTGTTTTTGTTTGTTTGGTTTTTTTTTTTGGAGGGGAACCTGGGAAAGGAAAAATTTACATGTAAATAAAGAAAATATCTAATAAAAATGAAAGTGTGAAAAAATAAAATAAAAATATATTCTAAAAAAAACTTCTAAAAACGAAAAAAAAAAAAAAAGAAAGAAAGCTCCCTTTAAAAAAGGTTTTTGGGTTTTTTTGATTTGGGGGTTTTTTTGTTTTGTTTTGTTTTTGTTTTTATTTTTTTGTTTGTTTGTTTTGTTTTTTTTTTTTTGAAAATGTGCTTAGATTTCTGGTTGACAACTTTTTACAAGCTATGCAATACGTCATAGTTCTTTTCTTTAAAAGATACTAATTGTGTTACCTTTACAATTTGGTATGAAAAGGGAATGGAAGTATCCAAAGTGCTTCGAGTACCTTCGGACACACACACACACACACACACAGGCACACACAGGCACACACAGGCACACACTGGGAATAGTTCTCAATGGTCAATAGAATGGAGTAATTAGCTGATCATTCCAATCATGAATGAAGGAATAATGCTTATTAGACTCTGATGCTTCTGCATATGGATGAAAACATACAAAGAAACTTACATCTTGTTTTGAATATGAACTCTTAAAATTATTAAATAGCCCCAAATTAACATTACCTTGGTCTTTGGAAAGCATCCAAAAACTGAAATCCCGTCTTTTTCAGTATTGGAAGCACATTTTTTTTCTTTCTTGAAGACTATCAATGTGCCATTATTTCTTACCATATATCTTAGAGAAATAGCCATCATTTGTTTCTGACTCTACTTTAGGTATTGAGTGAAAAATTATGATTCAAAGAATAAAACACATCTTTACAAATTCTAAGGGTCATCAAACAGAAGTCTCAAGTAAGAGCAAACAAATTTAAAAAACAGGAGACAATCTCATTTTGTTTAAAGATGGTTTGAATGAACGATGGGTTTTTCTGGCTCCAGAATCAGCAGTGCATCCTTCTTGACATGTGCCTTTCAAACTGGATTTTATGAAAGAATATGAGATGGAAATGGTCTTCTCTAGAGATATCTTGATCAGGGGCAGATGGCTGATCTGGGTTCTGTCAATGGATGAGCATAAGGTACTGTTCCAAAATGTAATAGACTGTTATGCACGGGACATGTAGAAGCCTTTACCCTCTTCTAAAAGAGTACCTTCAATGGCTACAAACGAGTTTTGGTAGGGTTGCTATCAGTGGTATTTCAAATGATTCATGCCTCACGTTAATTTGTTTAGGTCTAGAGAGTTCTTCAGTAGTCCTTTTCTGATTCAGAGTTCTGGGAGGATTTGTAAAAAAAAAAAAAAAAAAAAAAAAAAAAACCTTACAAATATTAGGCTCCAAGCTTTCTCTCAGATATTTTCCCCCAGCTAAATCTCACCACTGTGTTAAATTCAAAAACATAATAATAGATTGCCATTTTTAGACATGCACTCCTCATTTTTATTAATGGAAAACCCTTTAAATAATTTATTATAGGGTTTCTCACATAGTTGGTGGGGACTTTTCTTTAGTTGTGATTGTTTTGTTGGCCCTAATGAAATGTGATGGCATAGAGGGTTAGGTTCAGGAACAGTACTGAAATTACTTTAATGGTGTTGATTGTGAAAGAAGCTAAAATGAAGCATTTGTTATGAGGCTGATACACTTTTTAAAATGAGTGTGTGTGTCTGTGTACTAAAGATCTGGGTGGTGTCCACCTCCGTTGCTGTATGCTTCATTTTTGAGACTGTGTGTGTCATTTAACCTGGAGATAACAAATTCACTAGATTGTTTGGCCATTGATCCCCTCAGACCCACTTGTCTTGGCAGTCCTCACCCTGCAGCAGTGTCGACACTCGCATATCTATATGCTCAGGCTATTATATAGGTGCTGAGAATCTGAACTGAGGTCTTCATACTTGCTCAGTTATGTTACAGGCTAATCCATCTTCCTAGGTTTAGAACACATTTAAAATGTGTTCTAAAATATTTGTTACATGTCCCCCAAATAATTTAAAGGATTTAGGATCAAATAGAACTAGGAAAAAAGAAGAATAGCTTATCTGAATGAAATTATGATTAGTTATTATATAGTTATGGGGGTGTTGCATGGTTAACTCTTGCTCTTCTTAATTGTTTCCAACATAGGGAACTTTATTTTCATCCCACTACACTTTAAATTGGTTGGTTGCTTCTGTTGGTATGCTTCACCCATGAATGATAAACTTGATCTTCCTTGTATATTTCTGGTCACCCAGTCTGTCAGTTAGGAGCTGACTGATTCCAAATAAGACACGATGAGACTTCAGTTAGTTTAGTTCCCACCCCCACCCCGCCCCAGTAACTCAACCGTGAAATTATCTCAAGGCAGCAGCCAGTAGTTGAAGGAAATCTAAATATACCTATGTTTAGTAAAGCTACTATGAGCATTTTTTTTAAAAAAATTGTAGAGTTTTCCAGAACAATTTATATGTTCAACTGAGGTTTTGTGTGGGAGGTTTCTATAATGTACTTAAATACACAAAAGTCATTGGCTGTAGATATCTTTGCAGTTACATTATTGTAAGTCTAACTTACTACTGTTGCAATAGATGATTCCACATCTCAAAACTGACAAACACTGAATATTTGAAGATGTTCATCTCTGCTGTCATAGTCATTCACTGAAGTGAGCCAACACAGAGTCTATTTCAATTAAGGATGATGTGCACCTTTGTTTAAAAAAACAAAAAACAAAAACAAAACTACTGACAAATTCCTATCATATGATACTGGCTAAATGAATCACAAGGACCACATCTCATTGAATATTCTTTAGCAATAAACAATAATATCTTGTTACCTTTATGTTCTTATGAGGTGAAACATAGCTGTAGATAATTGGTAATGAAGTACAAGTACTAAGGGTTAGGTATCTTATCTCTATATTGTCTATCTCTGTCTCTCTCTCTCTCTCTCTCTCTCTCTCTCTCTCTCTCTCTCTCTCTCCATTCTGAAATGCTAAGTCCTGTTGTGATGGTTTAAGGACATGTGTCACTTCATAAGGTGAGTAGTTCTTAGTGAGTGCTTTCCTAATGAGTTAAGTATACCATAAGCAGAACAAATAATACCAGCTAACTCTATTTACCATTTAAAGTTACAAGAGATGGTGGTACCTGTCAGTCAAGAAACTGTCTATCACCACTCCCCATGTCTGATGTCTGTTGGTAATTTAATCTCAAATATCCTAGCTTCTAGAAAATTTGAGAAAACATTATGTCTTTATAATAAAATACTCAGGCTATGCTATGCTTATGCTTATATTTATTTTTATTTATGGTTATATCTATTGATTTATGTATTTTGACACTTTGATAATGAATGAGATGAAAAAGACAAAAAAATTACAAGTCTTTATCAAGAATTAATAAAAACAAACAAATAGCTCATTACACAGTAGTTTGGGCAACAGACTCTCTGGATACTTCAAATCCAGGTCCTGTGTTTTACACTTTGTAATATAAGTCATTTAGAGGTTTTCACAGCCTTTTTCTAAAGGCGAAATTCCATAATCAGATCTTTCCACAGGTACCCTTCTCATCTGACCTTCAAGAACCACTGCCTTGAAACCCAATCCTGCATTTCAGAGCTGTGGTTTAGACAACAGATCCTGTTGCTCTCTGGACATTAAAATCCACAGAAAGCTAAAGTTTCTTTTGCTTAAACAAGAGGACTCATAGCACACACACACACACACACACACACACACACACACACACATAGTAACAACATCTGTTACTCATTATTGAATTATACCGTATAGTTGTGCTTAGCAGTTAATATTGAAACAAACAGCTGCCTCAAATGTTGGAAACAACCAATGGTTTGTGTATTTCAATATTCAATACTTGCATCTAAATAGTATGATAAGAGTAAAATCTTTCTTCTTTTGCACCACTAGACTCATTTAAAACCTGAGTAAGTCTTTGAAGCTGTCCATCATAACAGACTTCTGCCACAGCTAAGACCTAATGTTTTAGCTTAACATTCCACCCTGGATTTTTCATTTAAAAAAATCTTACGTAAATCTACTGTAAGACGACACATCTCTGAAATATCTTTACATGCTGATTTTCTTTTTCTTTCAAATGACAGCACAGTGTCAGCCTGTATTAATTATTCTGGCTCGATCTGGCTAAACACCAATACAATAGAAAGATGGAGGCAATTGCCCAATCCTGCTCACTATGGCAACTCAAGCATAAAGAGTCCCAGCCTCATTGTTATTTTCTTGTTAAGAGTAAAACGAGCATGGATGTAAACAAGGAGAGTTTCACAATCCCTCTTCACAAGTGAGGAGAGTGGCATGTAGACCTTCAACTAAGAAATTTCAATAAATAGCCAGCAGTGTGTATCTGTCAAGGGAGAATTCATTGCTTATTAATCACAAACTTGCTTTATAATGGTTTATACTTGTTTCAAAGCCCTAGTTTCCAACTCCCAAGTTAGCAGGGTTTTTTTCCTAATTAAATTGGATTTTTTCCAGAGTGCTTCAACACAGTCAGTGCGATTTATTATTCTTATTTTTTCCACGTGGAAAGAGTAGTATAAACAGCAGGTCTTAAAGATTTTCCTTCAACCAACCTTAAAATTTTAACTGAAGACTTCTTTTCAGTATTAATGTATTCCAGCCAGCTGACAAGATAATGCGCCAGTGATGCTCCACATCTGATCTAACCTTTTGTCTTTGTCAGGAAAGGCAGGATTTTTCACAGCCATATCTGAGTTTAAAGAATACAGCTCATCACTTATATAGTGGATCAGGGAGTCTGGCATAGTATGTGTGGTTATGTTCTAGTAAAGGAACTTGCCATTTAATATGATAGGGTTGATCTACAGAAAAAATAAAAATTCTATCTAAAGGTGTGTTCCTTAAATTTGGGCTGCTAAAATAAATAGGTTTTAATTCAAACACACATCAATTTGCACCATCTTTAGGTTTTTGACAGCTCCTGCTTTGATAGACTATCTTTCATTATCGCAAAAAGAATTAGATTTCTCAACTCTAATTTTATCAGCAATAAGATCAGATGCTGTTTTTTTTCCTTAAGCATGCTTGGCTTCTTCTGATTAGTGATAATGTTTAATATTCAATTCTTATTAAAGTCTTATTTCAGAAGAAAACTAGTTACAATTTCATTTTCAATTTCAAGAGTAGCATTTTATTTTCATTTTTTCCGTGTATTCTAAAGAGCAGGAAATAAATGCTATTAAAATGAAAGGCTGGGGCTGCTTTTGTAGGACCTGAGTGTATTCAAGCCAGGGGGTCTTGGTGCTGAGAGGGAGACAGGGTCACAAACCCCTCTGTAACCAAGAAGCATTGCCAAGTGACTTCTGCTTCAAAAGAATTATTAGGTTTCCTCAAAACTAGAGTCTCACTGGGTATATAAACCACAATTAAGGGCAGGCCACGTGTTCAGCAGTAGATGACCAACATAAAGATAACTCAATTTTATATTCATTGATTTTTATCTCCTATTGCTTTATTTGCGGATGTTTTAAAAATTATACGGTTCTATTGCTTTTTATATGTGTTATTATATGGTGTGTGTGTGTGTATGTGTGTGTGTGTGTCCATGTGTGTATGGGTGTCTGTGTGCATGTTGTATTGATAGCATATTTTGTTCCTGTTTGTTTTCTAAAGAGATAGAGAAAGAAGGACCAGAGTTGCATGGGTAGGGAGGTGAGGAGGACCTGCGAAGAAGTGAGAAAGGGAAAATCATGGGCAGAATATTGTGCGTGGAAAAATATTTTTAAAATTGAGAACTTGTGGGACAAAAATAATTAAATAAATTATTTTCCCAAAGAAACAAATACTAAAATTTGCTTGAGCGACTTTATAGCCAATCATTCTTTTTTGTCCTGATTTTCTTATCAACTATATAGAACTCAATGTTGCACTTCTGTAATGCATTATTACTTAAGTAAAATTATCAGTATTTTAAAGATTTTCTCATGATATTTTTTATTTTTCTTTCTTTGTTTGGGGTATGAGTTTGTGTGTGTGTGTGTGTGTGTGTGT